>CAWUFW010004430.1:1327500-1544527 GCA_963921515.1 Calotriton arnoldi | reverse complement strand
GACTGCACTCATGTTGGCCTTGTTCCACCACAGGCCACTGAGCACCTGTACCGCAACAGGAAGCACACGCACTCCCTGAATGTGCAAGTGGTGTGCCTTGCGGACATGGTGATCACCCACGTGTGTGCAAAGTTTCCAGGCTCGGCCCATGACGCACACATAATGCGCAACAGCATCTTGCCACGACTGATGGCCAATCTGCAACAGGATCGTGGCTGTATTGTCGGTGAGTATGTGGAGTGGTGTAGCGTGCTGGTTGTGCGATGCTGTCCCCTGTCCAGTTGGAATAGCAACGGTTCTCTGTGTCCCTCACACCCAGGTGACTCTGCGTATCCGAATGGGGCATGGCTGCTCAGTCCATTGAGGAATCCTCGCACCCCAGCAGACGATCGATACAATGAGGCACATGGGAGGACCAGACGTGTGGTCGAGCGTACCTTTGGCCTCCTCAAGTCCAGGTTCAGGTGCCTGGACCGCACCGGAGTGCACTGGCGTACTCCCCACAGAAGGTGTGCCAGATAGTGGTGGCGTGCTGCATGCTGCACAATCTGGCCATTCGGAAGCAGATCCCCCTCATTGTGGATGACGGAGATCAACCAGGGCCCCAGCCCGCAGACCAGGACAGCTCGAGTGAGGTGGACAGCGGAGAGGAGGAAGCTGGGAATGTGCGCCAGCAGCTCATCGCCCGCTACTTCACTTGACGGTGAGTGTCCATGTACGACGGATGATGTGTCTGTATCTATGCAGGTGTGTGTGTGCTGTGTCAGGGTGGCCGTATGTTCACTGCGTGCAGTGTGTCAACGCTCCATGGCCAGGGTAGTATGCCACTGTTGGTGACTGTGGCATTGTGCCCTATTGCTCTGTGCGATGTGTGTACATTGCTTGTAGTTGTTGACATGTACTGTGTGATGGGTGTGTGACACACTCATTGAATGTGCTCCTGTTCTGTCTCCCACCCCTAGGTCCCTACAGGCTCCTCCGGATTCCATTTCCATGCCACGCATCAGGTGCCCTCCGCCCAAGGTGGCCGATGTATTCCGTACGAATAAAACACAGGGCACAAACAGCAGTTAGTGAAAAAGGTGCATTTATTACAAACTGTGACATGTGATTGTGTGTAAGGTGATGACAAAAGTGGTGCGTGCAGTGACAATGAGCTGTCGGTCATGGCTGCGTGATGATCAGGGTGTACCCACTGGTTCTATGTCCATAGTCCAACACACACATGCCATCCAGATGGCTGTGTGGAGTGGGATCGTAGAGCAAGTCAATGCAGTGGCTGGTCAAGGAAGGCTGGCGGAAGGCTGGCTGGCTGCCTCACTTGCGACTGGAGCGTGCGAAGTCCTCCCGGGAGATCTGTTTCCTCTTCGGACGGCCCCTTCCACGTTTGGGAGGGGGTGTGTGGTGGCGACCTGCTGGTGGTGGGTGAGGTGTGCTCACTGGCTGTGGACGCAGGGGAAGTGGACACTGCTGCCCGAGCCTGCGCCCTAGCAGGTGGTGGCGGAGGTGGTGTTGCTGGCCTTGCCTGTGACCCCACCGCCACCACCAGCTGGCCCATGAGGTCCACGAGTTGGTCCATACGGGACACGAATTGGCCCATATGGGCGTCCATGGACCTCAGCACCCCCAGCACCTCCCGCGTGTCAGTAGCAGACCTGGCCCATTGTCCTTGGGCCTCTTCATAGGCCCCAAGGACTCTGTCCATTTGAGGCAGGGCATGGCTCCCAGGGGAGGCTGGCGTTTCCCTGACCCTGCTCCTCCTACCAGTCCTGCTGCCACCGGCCTGCCCACTAGCCACATTGCTCACCACGGTCCTCGCTGTGGCTCCCAGGGTGGATCCAGTCGGCCGGGCCACCACCTGCGCTGGGGCTGGTGCCAGCGAAGACGTGGTGGTGGTGGAGGCGGTGGTGGTCGGTGCGGCGATGGTGGCGGTTGCGGCAGTGGTAGTGGCCGCAATGACCGTGGGTGTGGCCGCAACGACAGTGGCAGCAGGGGACTGGGACTGTTCAGCATCCCTGGATGATGGGTTGGTGGGTAGGAGGGGTCCTGGGGAGCGGCTGGGCCCTGCCACGCCAGATGGGCCAGCTTGGTGGTCCGTGTCCGAAGAGGTGGACAGATCCTCCAGATCCGTGTGTCCTCGTTGGGGGCTTGTAGGCTGGCTGTGCTGGCTGCTGTCTCCATCCCCAGCGTCCAGCAGTTCGTCACCTGTGGAGAGAATGAGATTTGTTATTGTGTTGCACCTGGCGAAGTATGTATTAGTCGTCTGACATTGGCAGTTCGTGCAATCTCGTACATGGGTTTCCCGGAGGCGAGTGTGTGGCTGTGGCATCTGTAGGTGTGTGTGCTAGGCAATGGGACTGTGTGCTGTGCACATGTGGCATGGGACGGATTGGCCATGCCGATGGGTGTGTTGCTTTGCCCCTACTCATTGTGACTCTGGTGTATGCGGGCTCCTGGCCCATCCTGGGTCTGGTTTGTACTTTGCTTTTGGAGTTCAAATGGAACGCTTAGGAACGCATATGGCAACATGGGGGCCATGCCCCAGATTCGCATTTGGGATGGAATATGCTTTTGGGGTTCAAATGGAACGCTTAGGAACGCATATGGCAACATGGGGGCCATGCCCCAGATTCGCATTTGGGATGGAATATGCTTTTGGGGTTCAAATGGAACGCTTAGGAGCATATGGCAACATGGGGGCCATGCCCCAGATTCGCATTTGGGATGGAATATGCTTTTGGGGGTCAAATGGAACGCTTAGGAACGCATATGGCAACATGGGGGCCATGCCCCAGATTCGCATTTGGGAGGGGATATGCTTTTGGGGTTCAAATGGAACGCTTAGGAACGCATATGGCAACATGGGGGCCATGCCCCAGATTCGCATTTGGGATGGAATATGCTTTTGGGGTTCAAATGGAACGCTTAGGAACGCATATGGCAACATGGGGGCCATGCCCCAGATTCGCATTTGGGATGGAATATGCTTTTGGGGTTCAAATGGAACGCTTAGGAACGCATATGGCAACATGGGGGCCATGCCCCAGATTCGCATTTGGGATGGAATATGCTTTTGGGGTTCAAATGGAACGCTTAGGAACGCATATGGCAACATGGGGGCCATGCCCCAGATTCGCATTTGGGATGGAATATGCTTTTGGGGTTCAAATGGAACGCTTAGGAACGCATATGGCAACATGGGGGCTATGCCCCAGATTCGCATTTGGGAGGGTATATGCTTTTGGGGTACATGCTGTGAGCCATGGGTGCCGAACGTGACATGTGTTGTGGCAGCATGACAGTGCATGGTCTGAGGTGTGTGCATGCCTGACATGCCCTGCATATTTGCTGTCTGTTGTGGTTACTGGACATGGCATTGGACGCATCGTTATGAGTGAGTGATAGTTGTGTGCCAGCCAACGTATTGCAGTTGTCCCATCTCCTTGGTGTGCGTGCTGCCCTGTGCCATGTGCATCACTGCAGTGCTCGGGGGGGTGTGGCCCATGTTGTGTGTTGTTGCTCACAGTGTGTCGTGCGCTTAATTGACTTCTGGCACATGGTTGGTCATGGGCATGTGTCTTAGCGTGACTGCTGTATGTGTGGCAGCTGTGCGGATGACATGCCTTTCATGAGACTGGGGCTGACGGATGGGATGGATGGTATGTTGTATGTGCATGGTGTGTCTGTGTGTTTGATGGGTTCAGTGGTGTTCGTGTGCATTTCTGTTGTTCCGCTCTGTTGCGTCTAGTGTTGTTTGTCTTACATAGGCGTAGTTGTGGGGTGTGTGGTTGACAGGCAGTAGGGGCTACATGGACAGGACTTCAATGGTGTTTCGGTTGTGTGTGATGAGTTGCACAGTGGCTGCCGTGTGGGACTATATTCAGTGTGGCTTGTGCATGCAGACGTGGCTCCTTGGGTGTTGCTATGTCTGTGATGGGTCATGTGGGGTGTGAGTCTGCTGTTCATGTCCGTGTGCACATTGTTCACTTGTTCGTGACGGTGGGCGGTGCTGCGTGTTCGTGTGCTACGTGACATGTCCCATGTGTTGGTGGTGTTATGCTCCTCATGCCTCCAGTAATCCAGCCCTGTCCAGTTTCCCACCTGCAAGTTGTTCGTGCGTGCACTGTACTGGATGCCACATGGCTCTTAGCGGGGGTGCTCCATGTTGCAGGTCTGTGGGGGTGGGGGCGGTGTTGTGGGTCGTGGTGATGGCTGGACACCCACTGACACCGATTGCTGTGGACCGTGATGTCTGCCTTTCGGCTGTCGTTGTGCACTGCGGTGGCTGACACGTGGGTGTGGGGTGTGGGGATGCTCCTCCTTGCTGTGCTGTGGGACTGGGGCCTGGTGTGTGTTGTACTTGGGCTGTCCACCGTCCCACCCACTGCACTTTGTGTTCCTGCCACTTACCTGTTACTTGTCGGTTGGTGCAGCTGTGCCTGACACATGGGTGTGGGGAGTGCTCCACCTTGCTGGTCTGTGGGAGTGGGGGCCTGGTGGGTGTTGTACTTCAGCTGTCCCCCCTCCGACCCACTGCACTTTGTGTTCCTGCCACTTACCTGTTACTTGTCGGTTAGTGCAGCTGTGGCGGACACATGGGTGTGGTGGGTGCTCGTTGTGGCGCTTCTGGCATATTTGGGGACCTGTTGGTGGTTACGTGGCTGGCTTAGTGTACACATGTCCCCACGCATCTTACAGTTGTTCGGTTTGGCCTGTGTGTGGTAGTGTCTGTTGCATGTGCGTGTGATGTGTTGTGTATTGTGTGCTGGACATGGGGGTGTTTGTCCCTGGGAGCTGTGGCATGGTGGTTGCGCATGTGTGTACATAGCGGTGTGCTGGTATACATTAGTTTGTACTTACCAGCCTCCACTCCCCCTGCTAATCCGGCGAGGATCTCCGGATGGATTACGACTCGCACCTTCTCCTCCCACGCTTTGAAGGTCTTAAAGAGCGCGGGATTCCCTCCGCCAGTGACGGCAGCCAGCTCTCTGTTTTTGCCCTCCTTCTTCTTGACCAGGCTCTTTCACGTCATTCCAACGTTTGTTTATCTCGGTTCTGTTCCTGGGCAGGGTCCCGACTGCATTGACCTGGTCTACGATCCGGGTCCACATTCTGTTTCTGGTGGCTAGTGGTGTGTGCTGGACCATGTTCCCATAGATTTGTGGGTACACCTTGATGATCTCGTCGACCATGACCGTCAGCTCCATGGGCGTGAACTTGGGCATCCTTTGTGGTGCCATGGTGTTTGTGGTGGTGGTGCGGTGTGTGTTGTGTAATGTGCAGGGGGTTTGTGGTGCCGGTGTTTGGTGGTGGTGGTGGTGGTTGTGATGTGTGCGTTTCTGTGGTGTGCTGCTGTCCTTGCTGTGTCACTGTGTCCTCTCCTCTCCTCTCTGGTTTGCAATGTAGCAAGGGGTTGTGGTCTGTGGGAGTGCTGCTTTTGTACTCACCTATGTGGGTGTGTCCTCATGGTCTGTTGTTTTCAGGTGTGTTGTGTCTGGGGTTCTGGCCTTTGTATTTTTAGTTTGTCCGGGGGGTGTTTTCGGGATGTGTACTGTGCTTGTGTATTTGTGCGTGCCTTGCTGTGTGGACTTGTTGGCCATGTTGTGTGCTATTGGTTTTGTGTGCGGATGGTTTCTGTGCAGGTACGTGGGCGCCATGGCTTCTGCCGTGTCGATTCTCATCGGCGTTGTTTGCGCTGGCGGGCGGTATTTTTGTTATTTTTCCGCGCTCATGGCGGTGCGATCGTAATTTCACGTGCGGTGTGTCGGCCGTGAGGGCGGGCGGTTTTGTGTTGTCGTGCGTGTTTCCGTCCGTGGCGGGCGGTTTGACTCCGACTCGGACGATGGCGGGCGGTATTTTGTATGATTTTTCCGCCGATGGCGGTTTTCAGTTTGTGTACTCATAATGGCGTGGTCGGTGTTCAGGCGGTGTGTGCGGGCGGATTTTTGCCGCTTCCATGCCTGGCGGATTTTTTTACGCCGGGTATCGTAATGTGCCCCTAAGGGCCTGATTCTGATCTTGGCAGACAATGGATATCCCGTCCACCGAAATATAAATCCCATATGATATAATGGGAGTCATATTTCGGTGGACGGGATATCCGTCAACGTTGTGATGGAATAGCCCGTCCACCAAGATCTAAATCAGGCCCTAAATCATCACAGTAAAATCGCAAGACGATTCCACAAGGCCCCAGGTAACTCTACAACATTCAAAATAACAATCCTGGATACAGGTGTCACCAAGCCAATTGCCAACAAGCAAGACCAGTATCACCAAGTGTCCGCTGTCACCACCAGGAGTAAAGACACAGACACAGCAATATTCCATATCAGAACATACGACAAGCCGCAAATAGCAGAAGAATGCATCAGAACTGCATACCCATCTCTGAACACAAATACAAGCAAATGGAAGCAGAAAGTCACAGAAAGGAACACACATGACAAAATATGAAAGTCAGGTAAGCCTGTAAACCAGAACAAAGCACCTACCTATGGTTTTGGAAATCATGGTAAAATTACACCATAGGCGCAAGGGCTCGCTTGAAGTCCAACCCAAAAAACCAGAAAATCAAAATGCTAACGAGCTTCATTTGTAATGAGATTGCCTAAATCACCCAGACAGGACCTGAACCCCTGGTACCAGAAGGAAAGGAAGAAACCATAGACAAGTGCCTGCCCCAATGAGCACTTGCTCTCGGCAGCCTGACGGCCTTCTCTTTACACGCAGCAGTCGTACCTCTCCCACGAGTACCACAATAGCGCCGACAACTCACACACCGCCCTCGCTAGGCAGAAAATGCTAAAGCACAGCAACACAGAGGCAGGCCAGACTATTACATTTAAATCTGTTAAAGTTATCCCTCAATTGCGTCCTCCACAGGTGCCCAGCAGCTCTGGGGACGCCGAAATCTCACCATCCTAACCAATAGAAGAATGTCGAGCAGCTGTTCATCACAGCAACACAGCCATTCACACCCCGGCCAGAGGAAGGCAAAGCAGACCTTCGGCCTGGTGATCTCACCCCTCTGCAAACAGGTCACACGCACCCCGGCTGGAGGAAGGCACCGCAGACCGCACCCCATGCTGACGCCCCTCCCAGGAAACTCACTACCGTAAGAATTGCCAGCTTCTCACCAGGACCAACGTCGTCATGCTGCACACAGGCTCACCTGCAGCGGTCACAGTAATAGATAAGACACTGACCTAGCTGGAGCATGTGCACGCTCCCTGGTGTAAAGAAATCCTCCAGCTTCTCATCTCCACCAGGTCCTGCGAAATGCCGCCAAACCATAAAAGTCGGTAAGACCAAATAAACAAACGATTGCTGGAGCGCATGCGCCGCACTCACCCTACTGTGTCTACAGAAATAAACAAGCATTTGCAATGCAATCAGTCTCGCCTTTGGGAACTTATATGTATTTAGCTATGCAGCACATTAGCCTGGGTGCTGAAACATCTACTGTTCTTTAACATGGACGGAAAGTAAGCACCAAACTGCGTGACACGCCAGGTATGGGAACACATGGAGAGGAATATTGCCTTTAAGCGGGAAATGGTATAGTCCAAAGGTCTGTTTTAAATATAAAATCAGGGCCTTCGGTGGTCATATCACTGAAAATACAAGATTTGAAAAAATATTATTGTCTATGGGTGCTCGTGGAAGATAATTTCTATGGACTGGAATCTAGAGAATGCTAAAGTGATTCTGGTATTTTACTGACCTCTGCTGGTCGTTTTCTATCAAGAAAGTTAAATAGAGGCAGTTGCCAGAAAAATAAAAAAATAAAGTCCCTCAGCAGAAAGCAATTCTGGTATTTTACTGACCTCTACTGGTCGTTTTCTATCAAGTCAGTTAAATAGAGGCAGTTGAAGAAGCAGAAAGCAATTCTGGTATTTTACTGACCTCTACTGGTCGTTTTCTACTAAGACAGTAAAATAGAGGCAGTTGAACAGAAAAAAAGTCCCTACGCGGAAGCAGACAAGTCCTAGGGCTGATCTCCAGAGTCCGCAAAGTACATACACATATAAGTATATACTAAAGTATATACAAGAGGTCTCGAATGCTCGACATAAAAAAACAGGAGGTGTGGTGGGGGTGGGCGCTTTTTATATTGGTAGGGGGTGTCTATGAGGCACAGGGGCCTCATTATGTAATGGAGATAAGCGGGAGGGATGAGGAAGTAATAAGGTACACCATTCCGATTTTGTGTGCCAAAATATATGCCCAACCTTCTAGTGACCACCTTATTGCTTGCATTTAATGTAATTCTTTGTTTAAGCCCTGTGGGGTCTTTGATCTCAGTAACAGGTGGGCCCGACTAAACTGATTGAACCTCTCCTTCCTCTTCATTCCTCAGTGAGGTAATTGCAATCTTGAACCCTAAGGAAGTCCCCTCGAAGTCTAATGATTTAAGGCATTTTAATGCCCCAGAAGGGTGGTGTGTGGCACTTATCCTTCAGAACACAGAAACGCTTTTCAAGGGTCACCACCATAAATCTTTACTTGCCTCCCAGCACCTCCCAAGGCACACAGGTCTACTGTGGGCCAGTTTGACAAACCTTTGGCTGAATGCTGCTAGAATGATCAGTAGGTGCCCCTTCGCAGCAGTCCTTCTTCTGAGATGGCTATTTCATGGAATATTTTCACATAAACTGCTAGAACTTTGCTCGACATTGGATGTTTAGTGTTTATTGTTTTCTAGTATGTTCTTCTCTCTGTTCTAGAGAAGGGCTTCAGCTTCTGCTGGGAGACTTACTCGTTTTACAGGTCATCTCCTCAAATGTATTAGCTCTGTATAGTGTTGCATCAATCTGGTGTGTGATATGTTCCTCACTGTGTTCTGTCTCAACTTTTTTGTGGTGGGTATTTTTGGTTATTGCAGAATGTATTCAGTTTAGATTTATGCTTCATAAGCACAGCTTGATGGTAATCTTATGTTACTGTAGTTGTAGTGCCCAAGACTCCCATGGCGAGGGGAGCGTTATAATATTTTTACCGTTCCTTACTGCCAAGTTTTACCATCTAAATTGGGGAGGCGGACATGTAGACATTTCTTCGATGGCCCTTACTCCCCAAGGCCATCGGAGAAGCTATGCCACGAGGAAACCAAATTAGTCTCCACTGTGGCCAAACTGAAGGTCTGCCCAATTTAAATCTGGCTGGCGGATTTTCATGTTGGCGGTATGTATACTCTGTTGCTATTGCAATAGAGTATACATATTGCCAACATATAAATCACCCCCTATGTTTCTTGCAGTTTACATGCAGCTCATTGATGCTAGTCCATAACTCACTGTGCTATATTTAAAAGGTTGTAACTTTTGACATGCAGTTAACATAAGGATTACTTCAACAAAAGCAGTAAGCCACTGAGCTATCTGCATGAAATACAAATCAGTGATCTGCATGTTACACGTGGTGCTTTACAGCAGACACATTAACACTTTTATCTATTTAATGATGTGTCACGTGTGACTAGACTGCACACAGATTTCTCCAGCAAAGGCATTAACCATAGAGTTATCTTCCAGATTCACATTTGAATGTTCTGCACGAAACTGGGTCAGAGTGGTTCAATTTCTTAAGTTCAGGCCTCACCCTCATTCACTTTCATCTCAACCAGAACAGGGGCGTCATTTGCCATTTGGTCTCTGGACCCCCTACCATGTCCTGTTTCACTTTGCTTCATCACTTCATATTTCTTCCTATCGGGACTTCTAGGTTGAGAAGAAGCCCACCACAATGACTCCAGCATATGTTCCCTTCCAAACTTCTCTTGCTATCATGATCTGGATTATCTTCACCTTATGGCAACAGCAGGTGCAAATCGGCCTTCTCCCATTGCCCAGCAGCACTCTGCACCGTGCTCATTGCTGCCAGTTAAACACCTGCAGTGGCAAGACACCACCACGGAGCCAAACCAGCAGCACCATCATCTATCAGGAAGCCCCTGATCTCACTTT
This sequence comes from Calotriton arnoldi, assembly GCA_963921515.1. Lineage (NCBI taxonomy): Eukaryota > Metazoa > Chordata > Amphibia > Caudata > Salamandridae > Calotriton > Calotriton arnoldi. The sequence continues at coordinate 1,534,559 of CAWUFW010004430.1, read as the reverse complement.
GGGGACACCCATAGCCTGTTGGTCCAGCAGGCCATCCCTGGCATGCTATGAGATCAGTGGTCTCCGTACTGCCTCGTCTAGCTCCACCTCTGACCATGAGGCAATGTGGCTGAGCCTTCCGCTTGTCTGGTCCCTTGGTAGACATCAGTTCGCTGGATCCATCCCAGCCCTGATCAGTCTCCAAAGCACTTTGCACACCATCCCCTGATTCCATGCAGGACTGGTGAAGGCAGAGGGGCACCACTCTCTCATAAGCCCCTCTCCTCCTGTGATCTTCCTCCATGACTGTAAGTTTACACACCACAGTCCAGGCGTGTCAGTAGAACCTGGGGAGGCAACACAGTCCCTCGTCTCTCAGGATTATGCAGGATGGTAGTGGATTAATCTCTGGCAGCCAGTAGCTGCTTTACTGTGATGCCATTGTATTTTTCATCCAGGTCACACCCCTTCTCCAATTTTTGACTTTGTATACATGTGTGTGGAATGGAATGGAGGCAATAGAGGCATAATCACAAAGAAATGGTGTCCACGTAGGTATGAATGGTGTAACACCCATAAGATGGCTGTGGAATCTCACTCTATTTGGGAATATTGATGCTCAGTAGTCGCAAGCAGTGGACAATACAGGATCTGGCTTATACCAAGGACTCTGTTTGGATGGACATACAGGCCATATCATGTCACCGTTAAGCATGTCCTCGATGATCCGGGAAGCTTCTTCATGGTGTGAACCACAATGCATGGGAGCACTTTTCTTGACTGGTTCTCGGAGCAACTTGGTGATGGTGGTCAAGTATGTGACCATAATTACATGACCATAACTAGCGAACCGTGTACTTCTGCACTGATTTGAATGATTTTCACTTTGTTACAGTCTTTCTTGACACCCTAAAAAGAAAAAAAGTATCTTAAAAAGTAGTGTAAATTTCAGTAACTTAATTTTATCTCAGTGATAATCAAGTCACAATTATGAATCCATGTGACAGTGGGAGAAACAACAAGAGGCTTTAGGTTCGTTTTCCAACGCTTTATTTAGTGATTTTAGAGTCAGTTCGGTTATCCTGGCTTTTCTTCAGTCAAGAGACCTTCTGAAAGGGCTTCTTCTTCTCCTCGGGACGTCTCTTTGGTCCTCGGGAAAAGGAAACAAGAAGGGGTGAAGACTGTCTCTCTGAGCCTCAGTTTATTTGGGAAAAGGAGTGAGGGGATAGGCTAGCCACCTGTTCCACCACCAGTGTTACTTTTGGTGCATTACGCGGGCGCCACACACTAGGGAGATCCTAACAGATGGTCTTCACTCCGCGCTTTCCAGGAGCTATTAACCCCCCCCTCCCTTATACTCGGAGGAGCCTCCCGTCTCTCCGGAGCCCCTTTGAAAAATACCCCGAAGCCGGGCACGTACCTCTCACAGCCACGCTCATCCTGGAGCCCGGTGGGCTGTTTCGTGGTATCGGATCGGATCCGGCTCCCTCTCTTGTGTCGTCCTCAGGGTACCGGCTTCCACGCGTCGGGGTTCTGTCCAGGACGCCTCAGAACTCTCTCTTCCTCCGTCTTCCCCTTGGCTCCTCAGGAGGTTGGGCGCATAGTCCTCTCTCGGTTTCCATTCACTTCCCCCTTCGTCAGCGGAAGCGCTGCCTATTAAGGCAGCCTGGCCGTAGTCCTCGCTGTTGATTGGATCTTGTGACGTGGTCACTTGCAGATCGTCGAAACCACGGAAGTTCGCGTAGGCGACAGAGACGTCCCGGTCCCTCCTAGACTGATCCTGTGATGAGGAGAAATATAGGAGAGGAGAGACGTAAGGGGGGAATATGTCTTCGCCTTCACCCTCTATCACGGCGTCTCCAGGTACGTTGTGACAATCCACTATAGTGTTACTTTTTTATTTTAAGATTACTTACATCTATTGTTCAACACATCTGGTAGTCGTGCAAGACACTCTTATATGATGTTTTGGAAAATTCTTCAGCAGACTGTATTCTGGCTATAGTGCAGCATTACCTTTGCATTTCTACAAGGATCGAGAAGGTTGTGATATAACATGAGTCTCTTCTGAATTCTCAGCTGGAGGTATTCCTTGTTAAGATAGATCTTGAAGAACCATTTGCCACAAGTGAGATGCCTACCATTACCTCTCCCACATTTATCTCTGCTACCGTTACCTCAACGATGTTACCACTATAACACCATTGCACCATCTGCCATTACTTCTACTACTATTTGCTTGTCAGCATTTATTTATCATTTATTTCACCGTTGTTACAACCCCTTCTCCTTGTAATGACTGTTTCCTCATCAAAAATGCTTAATACGAACCCTATCACTTAACAATTATATTATTTATTTGTTGTATTAATTTCGTTCCAATTGCATTATTTGTTATTGATTTAAAATAAAATAAATGCTATACCCTACATTTACTCTATTGTTAATCCGAACTCTAATCCTAACCTATGCTAAATATTTAATTATAATTTAATTTAAAGATTTTTAAATTGGTGTTCTTTTTACTAGCTCTAAAACCATTGCTTAACGGTAGAAATATTGGTATTATTTAAATTAATATAAAAAATAAATTAACCTAATACATACCCGTACCCCAAAGTGAGCTTAACCCTAACCAATGTGAAGTGTATAAATTCAACATTATTTTTAGACGTAATGGTATCATTATCCTAATAATGATTCTAATGATCTTCCTAACACTACAATTGTTTCATTTTTAATTGTATCAAGTAAATTACATTTATTTATATTAACTGAATTTGAGTTACCTTAACTTCATTTAAAAACAAAACCCCTATCCTAAACCCTAATGTTATCCCTGACCCAAACACCAATCCAAACCACAACAATGTTAAATATTATTTTGTTAAGGTAATTCATTTAATTACTCTAATGGGTGTTAAATAATGTTTTAAAATATGTTACCTTTGTGTCAACCCATATAATATTACTAACTCCAAACCACACCAATGGTAAAGAATGTATCATGCATGTAAAGGCAGAAACGTGGTAATGCTGGTGTAGAAGTAACAGTATAGAGGTTGTGGTCACAGGAAGTACAGGTACGGTAGAGACAATGTCAGATGGGGAGGGGATGTAGCCTTACGGCTATAGCGGTCGACCTCGAAGCTGGGGAACCAGCTTCGAGTCCCAGCAACGACGCTCAACATCCTGTGATTCTGGGCAAATCACTTAATCTCCCCGTGCCTATCAAAAATGATGCTATATAAAACTCAAAAAAAAAAAGAAGAAATGAGGTCATGGACTTGTAGAGGCAATAGTTTTGAGATACCGGTCAGAAGGGGTAATGTTGGAGAGGTAGAGGCATGCACCCCACCACTGATGGCTGCAGTGACTTAATTGCAGGTTGCTGTGACACGCCTCTCTCCAAATTTCCTTACTCTGGAGACTCACAGCTACAGAGATGCCCTGCTGATCCGGCTGTTTGAGTTGCTTTTTTACTACGATCCAGGAGTTTCATGGAATGGTGCACCGCACCTGCTCAATTACTCCTGCTACGAGTGTAACTAGCAATAGTACAGCTGGTGCAGTGGAAGGGGGTGTTAGTGGCCCACTTCATCCTAATTAGTGATTGTTTTTTTACTATCAAATCTTGAGATGGGGTCCCAAGTTCCCTGCTTGCATTAGGGCCCACCACCCTTGCTACCATGTCTTCTTGCTTTCTCTAACTACTTCTTGCATGTGCTCTCATATGTGATATATAGTTGCTTGATATCTCGCAGCTTTGGGTCTCATGCGGCCCATTCGGATGAATAGCTCTTGGTACTCCTTCAAGATGCAATACATTTAATTGACACTAACATTTAGAGTAAAGTTGCTCAGTTCTAATTTCTTGGTAATGTAAGAGTTCCAATTCCGGTTGCTGTGGGGAAAATGATGTTGGTAACACTCTATTCTCCATGTTATATTCTGCTCTTGTAAGCATAGATTTGGATGTTCATCTATCCTAAAAGCAGTCAAAGCCTTAGTTGCGTCTACTGTGTAATAGCCATGGCACTGACTTTAGCAAATATATCAGATAGAAGTGATATTTCTAGAACCAATCACACTAACCTTGCCCTTTAGTTGTTTTGCTGGGCTTGTGGCCTCTTTGGCTAGTGAGATCAAATGAACTTCTTCTTCATACTCATCATCTTGGGTGCCTCCCTCCAGGACACTGAAGTTCTCCGCTTTTGCCAGAAAGGGGCCCATTTCGGTATGGTTGTGAAAGTTGTCTTTGATATACAATCTTTCACTAAGTGGGTTACTCAGTTGCACACTGAACATCTCTGCCACATAGCTGGACAGCTGCCTTAATCCAGGGTCATTCCTCTACAGTACTCATGTGAGCCTTTTCTTCATCTTTCTGGTGCGGTTCCCCCATTGGCCTAGGTTCCTCTCTCCTTCAGCTGGTCAGCTCTACTTCTTCTTTGTTTCCTTGGTGCTGAAAGCTTCTTCCATTTGGGCTCTCAATACTTTGCGTAGCTCTAGTGCTCATCCTGTTTGAGCCTTTTTTAGAACGGCATCTCTAGGTCCTTCAGTATTACCAGTTCCCTCACCTTTGAGGAGTGACAAGCACAACTTACCTGAGCCCAGACTTCTTCTCCGAGGTTTCAGGTGCTGCACTAAATGGCCAACTCTCTCGTTTTCCCATTGGCTGTCCTTGGCTCCTTGGAGGGCCTGGCACATTGTGTATGTCTCATTGTGAGAGTTGACAAGCTGTGTGAAGTGCAGCTCCAGGACAACCAGGGATTCTTCATAATCGGTACTGTCACCTGCGTTTGAAAAGGCCATGGAGCTTTTGTTGAACTCTTGCCACCTTAATGATGGAGTGACCGTCTAGTAGAATGATTGCTTTCTTTTACCAGTGGCATTCAGTTGGTGAACTGCACTTCCCAGCTCCTGTTGTGCCAAGGAGGGGGAACGGAAGAAAGGCCTTTAGTTGGTATTTCCTTCATCTGCGTTGTCCTACATTCTGGGTGATGTTCTGAGTCCAGGTGGTCTTTGGGAGGCAATGCGAGGGTCCCATCCTTGTTTCCTGGCTCTTGTAATCATAGATCTCTTGGAAATACTGTAAAATGCAAGCTTCATTGAACAAGTAACAAGTGTGTAACATCCTCTGCTATCTCCTCAGGAGTAACTACCACCAGTAGTATGTTCAGACCTAGGAACACAGTTGGCACCAAAGTCCGCCGTGGGAAAGGAGGCGACAGCAGAGACCATAACAAAGAAAATAGGAATAGCTGCAGGCAACACCTCGGATACCTAACATTAATAACTACTGTATGATATTACCAGTGGCATATCATTAGCCCCAGCAGCCCCCCGCGGTGCAGGGGAGGGGGTCTGACAGGGCACAAGTCGGGGGTACAAGCAGGTACACGGCGTCCACCCACTATTTTCACAGGGTGGACGCCGTCCCCCCTGCCAAGAACTTGGGCCCCACAGAAATATGCTGAACTTGTCCCAGTGTAAGACACCGGGACACGTTCAGTAGTGCCTGTATGTTGTCTGCTTTCAATTCCCAGCAGCAACTGAAGGCAGCGAGGGAGATTTTTTTTCACCTCCGGCTGGGCCGAAGTTAAGGGGCCATCAGGTCTTCTTTTGTTTGAATATCCTGACTGGAGGCGGCCTGGAACCTCACACTTAAATGTAAATGCCACGGATGGGAAACAAAGGCACACAGCTTGTTATCTCTTCACAGGTACTGAAGAGAGGCATGCTTTTGCCTTTGTTCAATCATTGTATATAGAAGATGCATGTACTGTAAGAATGTCAGATGTGTTTGTCTGTGCCAGTATTTACACAAATACCAATTTCAAATAGCAAAATAGCACTATTTTATTTCTTTTATAGCGCTACGCAACGCAACCCAACCCAATGCAGGGTGTCAGCGGTCTTTACGCAAAATACACATTATACATTGACAATAAATAATGTACATTTGTAAATCAATGTACAAGATAAGTTACATGAGACAGGGTTACAAGGTGTAGGAGTCACATGTCCTTGATAGCTAGCTCACTGTGATGTATTACAAGGATTGCAATTTATGAACTGCAGGTAACAAAAGGATCTCTGTGTTAAAAGCAGTAACCCACCTTACTATTAACATAAAATAAATATCTGTCATTTGCATGTTATGTGATGTGCTTTGCAGGAGACACATTAACCCTCTATGCTACTTTGATACAAATATGGGACTTTACAAAACACAGATCTCTCCCACAAATGCGTTAACCTACAGAGTTATCTCACCATTATTACTATTCCCTGAGATTTACTGGGCACCTTTACAGCAGATGCCTTAACCCATAAAATATTTGAAAATGCTGACTTTGCAACCAATTAAGCAGAACAGATCTACTGCCATGCTTCCCCTTGTTGGCAGTTTCTTTGTGACAGGGTTTAAAAAAATTAATATATTAGTTGAGGCCCTGATTTTGCGTCAGAATTGCACCACTTTTTTGGCACAACCCTGGAGCCACTTTTTTGGCACAACCCCGAAGTGTTAAAAGCAAAATGACAATTATGAACATTACCTGCGCCATCTTGTCTGGTGGAATTCTATGTGCACATAAGTTACAGTCATTTTAATCTATCACAGCCATTTTGTACTCTGTTGGTCACCTTTGTTTCACCCTGCCCTTACTAGCATCCCTCTGACCGACCTGGTACTGTGCTGGGGGCTATAAACTCTATTGCCACAACAAACCTCAGCGCCACTTGCTGCCACAAACTCGTTTTTCCTCTCATCCCTGTTTTCAGACAAGCCTTTGGACGCTCTACCCTTCACTACACCTAGTTACACAAACAGGTTCCAAACACCAAAAAGACTCTTGCAAAATGATTTATTGCACTGCAAACAGCAAGACTTGTTGTTACCAACAATGGGACCTGTTTTTATCAACAGAACGGACTCTTAGATCTGGCCGGTCTCACATATTTTAGACCCTGAAGCAAGGTCCAGCTGCAAGATAAGATTGTCTGTTTGACCTGGGTGGGAAGAGAATTACTGTTGGGCTTGTGTGACAACCTGCCCGGGGCGGGGACCCCAAGCTTGTGTAACCATGCTGATCAAACAAATGCATTGTGTCAAACCTGTATAAAAGGAAGAGCCAAGGGAGTTGTCAGCAGAACACTTCCCTCAGACATCCCGGTGTCTCAGTTGACGTGATCTCCTCATGAGAAATAAACCATTTTCTTCTCTTCCAGTTTCCAGCGCCTTGCCTCATTATTTTGATAGCGAACCCAAAGTGAATTAGAGGTGGAACCCTGCACCGGGCAGCATTGAGGGTCTTAGAAGACTCGCTGCCTTTCACAAATTGGCGCCCAACGTGGGTCCCATCAGCGACGCGTGGGTCCGGTAGAGAGGTCCTAACGACGGAGTGAACAACTAAACGATTGGGGTATACCTGCCTGAGAAGACCCTTGTCTGGCTGCCGATCGACTGAACTTCACCGGTTCCGAACGGACCTCTCTCGAGTGACCTGCGGTCCTGACTGGGACCTTAGAGGAACGCCGCATTGATTGTTGGAGTGAGAGGACAACCAGGCGCTGGAAGGGGAAGACGAAGAACTGTCCAAACGGTCCGGGTAAGGTCGTGAAAAAACGACTTAAATTGATTGATTGATTGATTGAATAGTTTGATTGAAATACTAGTATTCCTTTTTTTGATATTGAGTTATTTGCGACATTTCCCTGCTTGCAAACAACAAAGAATAGGAATATTCTCTCTCTTTGCAGGCAGCGAAGGACAGGTAGTGCAGACTTTTTGTCTAAATTGATTGATTGAGATATTCATTTTTGACCGATAAATACGTCATGCCTGTTTTCTCTAGATTGTTTGATTGTAATTGTTTTGGACCCGACCGTTCGTTAGAGGTCAGTCAGCCGGCACCGCCGGAAGGCACCTAACAAGGACATGTACGTAAAGTATGGATTAGCCAGCATAGCTTATAGCAAACTATGGCATAAATACACTAGGAAGGACCGGGTAAATCAGTGGCCACTGACGGGATCTTTCGATCCCGCTAAAATAGAAACGTTAGAATTAGCTCTCCACAAAAAGAAAACTAGACCAGCCATGTTTGACAGTTTTGGCTTATGGCGAAAAGAGGCACCTCAAAGAAAGAAAAGGGACGAAGCTAGACAAGATAAAGAAACGCGAAAATCAGCTTACCAAGCCTGTAAAAGATTAGAAGAAAAACTAAAAGAAAAGGAAATCGATAAAAGGAACAGGAATCAAAAATATCAGATCAATTCCCTGTTAGAACGCCCTCGACTCTTTACCCCAAGTTACCAGCAAAACAAAGGGTAGATGATGATTTATTGTTAGGTCCCCCAATCATATACATGCCACCCCCTTACGCCCCTACTCATCCCGTAGTACAACGACAGGACCACCAAAGTATAGCCGGAGATGGCACGATCGCCTCAGTCTCCACCGCCTCTGCTCCCACCGAGTCACCCACACCAAATGCCTCATCAAAGGATACAGTAGTAGAGGTAGGATCAAAAGAAACAGGAGCGCCCAGGGTCCCGCGATTAAGTAAAAATGAGCGAGCAGGCATTGATAAAGTAGTTAAATCCCTCATAGATAGGAAGGAGACAGAAGAGCATGTAACTGACATATGCAACTCCTATGTTGAAAACCGCAAACGATACTTTATTGTACGTCTCTGTTACCACACTCTTACTGCATATGAAGAGAAGTACCAAGATGTAGGGCCCGAGCGACTAGTGGCTCTCTATAGGAAGGTAGACACCGGAGATGAAGGCGACAACGATGTTACAGAACTCTTTTCATCCACACTGGAGGTATTCCGTCACCTCGTGGAACAAGGACGGATAGATAAGGACAGGACATCTAAGATAGTAGGACCCCTGGTGGAAAAACCAGATAGCATGATGCCGATAAAAAAGCTGCCCCTTATTGGGTACCTCCTAGAGGACAAGGGACTCATGACGATATGAACCATCAAGATGCTAGAGGAAGGGTGGTCTACAATTGGGTGTATCAACCATGGGACAGACAGGACATTTTGACGTTCCGTAAATCTTTACCGGATTTGCGAAAGAACCCCACCGCCTTTTACACCGAGCTAGGTACCACTCTGGGATCAACAATAATGACACTTGCCGACATAGACTTGTTCTTCGGGTTATGTTTGCCAGCAGATGTGTGGAAACAGATTAGGAAAATCTGAACCATACCGAACTGCTTGGTCATACCTGGGAACAACTCAACACATTAGATAAACAGCGGAACCTTGGTCAAAAACCGGTTAAAGCAATATTGGACCTCCCTGACAAAATAGTGCAGAAAGTGAAAACGCTGATCCCAGAGAAAAAGATAGACTGGTCCATAGTAACCGCGTGCCGCCAGTGATGCAGCGCGTACAATAAAAACTATTCTCCTCCCAGGTTACTTATAGGTCATCCAGGGGCAAACTATATTTCTCATATCCACATGACGATGGGGCCCATAAACATCGCCTAACACACACACACACTCCTGGATTTCCTTTACACCTTTATGAAATTCTGTACTCCTAGGAGAAGCATGAGAACTAAATGGAGAACACCATTTTATGTACCGCTGGAAGAGCCAGGATATCTTATTACCTTAATTTGTCACTTTCTTTTAATTATTTCTTAAGATATTCCTGCTCATTGTTTTGTTTTGTCGATGAATCATTCATTTAAGAAATTAATTCATAGTGATTAAGACCAGCTGAATCACAATAACCAATTACTGATGTCACAATCATTTAGGAAAATAACCACTGAGTCATTTTTGGGTTTAAAGAATCTTACATTTTATATAATTTTAAAAGCATGAAAAAGAATTTAATACTTTATTCAATTATTCATTCTTAAATTCAAATATTTATTAAGCATAATCATTTTATTGCAGAAAGGAAATTTTGTCATGAAGCCAAAACCCTAATTACCTGCCTAGCTTCCTAATTTAGCCTAATGATTTCTAACCTAAGTTAGGAATTTAGAAATAGCCTGATTCTCATACTCAACTGAAAAATTAAGACAGCAAACAGCAACTTCAGCTCGTCAGCATCAGCTACCTGCAACCCGTCTCATCTAACAGTCTTTCAGCATCTCCCGCTCAGTAAGGGATCGATCAGGACCACCCAGCACTGGAAGCCACCAACACGACTCTTCAACTCCTCTCCTGACTGTGACTGCAACCGCGACTGACCCCCTCCCACTAAGAGTAGGCCCTCTTATACCCTAATTCTAACTTTGCTAACTAACTGTTGCAACATTAATATCACGCTTTTCTTTCATTGGTCCATGCATGTCAGCTTATTCATTCTTTTAATCAAGTTCTCTTGGATTCAAGGGTCCTTGGATCATTTCCTTTCCCATACGCTTAAACATTTTCATCCGTTTCGATCAGTTCATTTGTAACTTCTTTCGACACATTCGAGAACTCCGCAGTCATTGTCCTTTCTCTTAAACTTGTTTTCCACGGGCCTTCTGCTGATCATCATGGCACACTATCAGTTCAATTAGGTCACACCAGCCTTGACCATTTCTTGCATCCAAGCATCTCAGTAACCTCATGAAGTTTTAGCTTTTTTCTCCGTTTTCATCCCATATCACGTGTCCCCTTTGCGCCTGCGCACATCTTCCCACTGGCGGCCATTTTACATCGCCACTCGGTTATACTTTTAGAAGCACTAATTTGAGGCAAACAAAACATAATTAAAATAGAGAAAAATATCCCTTTCGTTTCCCTCCCGTCGTCTACGTACCCCAATTAGTTGTTACCTAGCAGAAAGCAACATTTAAGCTGTTCCTTACTTACCATCACTATTGTTTTTGCAACGACACGTTTTATTTCTATGAAGCACAAACATGCATTTATTTTAATTAGTACGCATTTAATTTTACTTTTTAATTAGACACACGGACATCCATTAATAGATTATTTAGCACATACATTGGCATATTACCATTCCCATACATACAGTGTTGATTAATACATTTAAACGAACATTTTATTTAATTAATTATAAAATTTGTTAGGGGTTAAATTTTTTTATTTTCCCTGCTCCATCACCAGAAACCACAAGAGGATGTCTCAGAGTATTTCTCCAGATTTGAAACGGTGTTCTCTGATTACAGTGGACAAGACATGTCCACCGCAACCGGACACCACTTATTTGTGCAGAACTATGTCAAAGGACTACTACCAGATGTATCCCAGAAATTACAAGCCAGCGAAAGTAGTTGGGCAGCATCTAAACCGGCGGCCATTCTCCAAATGGCCCAGTACTATGAGCATCAGAAAAACGAAAATGACAGGGCTACAGAAAGGAAAAAGAAGGACTTGAAGGAGAGGGTAATGGTAGCACAACTCCAGGGGGCGAATACAGGAAGGGAGCAATATAGGGGAGGATACCAGCAGAATACCCCTAGAGTACAGCCACCTAGAAACAATTCATCGACATCATATGTAGGACGCCAAGACCTAGGACAGGATCAATGTGCATTTTGCAAAGAATATGGACACTGGAAAACCCAATGCCCGGCTTTGTTAGGAGCTGGTAGGAGCAGAGGGGCGAGGGAAATAGCAAGTGGACAGAGAGGAAGAGGACGTGGGAGAGGGTACACGAGTGAAGCAAGCGAGGAAAGACCAGGAAGAGTGAACACATTTGACCATCCCAAACAGAATCAGTACCAACAGACAGATTATGACAATACGTACGACTTTGCATAGGACAGCCAGGGGCAAGGGAGGGATCCAGTCGAGCTCTATGTTGATCAGCAAGGCCCTTATGTTACCACTGAGGTCCTGGGCACAAAGTCGCCATTTCTGGTAGACACAGGAGCAACCCGTAGTGCACTATCCAAGCGACTGATTCCAAGGGCACCCTTGTCAGGCTCACATGTGACCTCAATAGGATTTGACGGTACGCCCTCCACCAACCCTTTGTCCCGACCGATCTTAGCGACTGACACGACAGTTAACATATACACCGACAGCCAATATGCCTTCGGGGTGGTTCACCATTTTGGGATCTTATGGAAAGAAAGAGGGTTCCTGACTTCACACGGTACACCCATCCTGCATGGAGATTTAGTCTCCGCCTTGGCGCTAAGCAGTCCTCCTCCCCAAGAAGTTAGCAGTGATAAAATGCCAAGCACATAGGAAAGTGACTGATCTCATTGGGCAGGGAAATGCACTAGCAGACGTTACTGCCCGAGCCACGGCAGGAGACAGAACTACGCAGATTACTTGCATAAATTGACAAACGAGCTAACAATTATCCACCAACAGGTGCAGCAAGCCTTGCCTGACGTATCCAGGGGCCCGGGACATGAAATAAAGCCAGGCGACCATGTTTGATCCGCAACTTCCAAAGAACGAAGAATCTGGAGCCTAGGTGGACGGGCCCCTGGCAAGTCCTGATCACCACCCGAACTGCCCTCCGAGTGAAAGGAAAACAAAACTGGCTGCATGCCCATCACTGCAAACGAGTCCCTCCAACCCTGGCAACCTGTGAAGGGGTGAAGGTGCAAGAGGAAGTACTCGCGAGAGACCGACCAGCTCTGAGTTGCTACCCACAAGAAGACACCCTTGAACTATCAGAATTTCCCGATCCCACGGTGCCATCCAGGAAAGGGTACAACCTAAGATCACGAAAGGAGGGAGCTCCAACGACCAGGCCACTAACTGAGTCAAGGTCTCAGATCGGTAGCACAGTCAAACAACGCTACCAGGAAAGCGCCAGACAAAAGTCTGTGGTCCTAACAGTTGTTGAGCTCCTCGAAGATGATGGAAGAAACTGAACACCTGCAAAACCACCGCAAAGACACCAAGACTGCTAACCTGCACAGCACAAAGACAATTGCACTTGTAGCTGCATTTCTCACCTGTCTCCTGCTAATGGTCGCACTCTGGATCATTGAAGAGAATGCACCTGCATACAGAACATTGTCACCCACCATGCAACCAACCACCAAGAAAGAACACTACCTGGTATCACTACCGCCACATCTCCAAGAACGACGCAAAGAATTCTGGAATAATTCTTTCGTGCAGATGTTGCACCAGCACAATCTTGCCACCAATGCTACCAACTGTTGGGTCTGTGGGCTGTTACCACATGCCACTGAACATTCCATCCCTTTCATCCCTTCGCCCTTTTCTATTCACGGATCTTGCCTTGCCTGGATGATGCTCCTACAAGAAAGTTACAAAGACAATGCCACTTCCGACGGAACAATCGCGCAGTTCTACGAGTTCTGGCGAAACAAAACAGGAAGGACAGCCGCCCCCTTCTGCCCTCACACCTTCAATGCGACATTCCAGATTAATGTCCCCTCCAAAGAAGCAGTGGAAATGCAAGTGTTCAATAATCCTAACAGAGCCACATTTTCCTACCTGAAGAAAAGAACTGCTGCAACACTGACTGTGGCCCTATCTGTGGTGAACGTCTCTGGCCTTGTATGCATTGAAGGCCGTGGGACTAAGAATGTGGGTCACAGCACCTGTAGCATTGTAAGGACTTTGAACACTGCCAACCCCCAGCGCTTGTTGCATCACCCAATATGTACTTTGTTTGTGGAACCAAAGCCTACACCTGGCTCCCATGAAACTGGGGGGCACGTGCTACATCGCCTTTGTTCTGCCACCAACCTACACAGCCCCTGCAGAGCATCATCGAGAAAAGCGTTCTAAAGACATTGATCAAACAGACTCTGCCTCATCACAGTTCCTCGACGCAGCCTGATAATTCACCTTCTGTCTATGAAGCAATCGAACATCTCCATAGACTATCTTCAGAAATTCATCAAGGATCAGAGACTTGGACAATTGGAAGTTGGCTTTGGGGCATCTTGAAGGAGTGGGGTTGGAAAATATCAATGATTCTCTTGTTCCCAGTGTTGACAATATGTGGTTGTTGTTTGGGTATACACTGTATACCACCTTTGTGTTATGTTTGCATAACTACCTTGCACCCTAAGACTATGGACACTCAGCTAACAAAAATGAGAGTAATGTATGATCAAGAGATACAGGACATTATGGAGATCGAAATAGACTGACAAGCTGGCTAGTTATGTTCAAAGGGGCCACTGTTAAAAGCAAAATGACAATTATGAACATTACCTGCGCCATCTTGTCTGGTGGAATTCTATGTGCACATAAGTTACAGTCATTTTAATCTATCACAGCCATTTTGTACTCTGTTGGTCACCTTTGTTTCACCCTTCCCTTACTAGCATCCCTCTGACCGACCTGGTACTGTGCTGGGGGCTATAAACTCTATTGCCACAACAAACCTCAGCGCCACTTGCTGCCACAAACTCGTTTTTCCTCTCATCCCTGTTTTCAGACAAGCCTTTGGACGCTCTACCCTTCACTACACCTAGTTACACAAACAGGTTCCAAACACCAAAAAGACTCTTGCAAAATGATTTATTGCACTGCAAACAGCAAGACTTGTTGTTACCAACAATGGGACCTGTTTTTATCAACAGAACGGACTCTTAGATCTGGCCGGTCTCACATGTTTTAGACCCTGAAGCAAGGTCCAGCTGCAAGATAAGATTGTCTGTTTGACCTGGGTGGGAAGAGAATTACTGTTGGGCTTGTGTGACAACCTGCCCGGGGCGGGACCCCAAGCTTGTGTAACCATGCTGATCAAACAAATGCATTGTGTCAAACCTGTATAAAAGGAAGAGCCAAGGGAGTTGTCAGCAGAACACTTCCCTCAGACATCCCGGTGTCTCAGTTGACGTGATCTCCTCATGAGAAATAAACCATTTCTTCTCTTCCAGTTTCCAGCGCCTTGCCTCATTATTTTGATAGCGAACCCAAAGTGAATTAGAGGTGGAACCCTGCACCGGGCAGCATTGAGGGTCTTAGAAGACTCGCTGCCTTTCACAAATGCCAAATCCCATTTGTTAAATCTCATAATGTGCTTAAATGTACTCATGATATACCTGATAAACATGTATGAGGTCTTAAAATCTGATGTCACTTCTTGTGATGTTACGTGCAATGTCACGCGTCGTGACATCACGCGCTGTGATGGCACGAGTCATGATTTAACTTGCATGCTGCCTAACCTGGTTAGTCCCACTACTTTGTTTTTTTAGGACTTGTGCCCTCGGGTCTGAGCTCCAGGGGCCCCTGGCCTGAGAGCTCCTGCCTGAGTCCGGGGGGGAGGGGGAGGGGCTCCCTTAATGTACTTTGTAAGGTGGGAACCCTGAAGTTTAGTTATACCACTGGATGTAACTTTCGGGTTAGGGGTACCCTTGATCTCTTAACAGCACATAGCCAGAGATGTTTTGAGGCATGTGCAATTGCCCAGGGCTACCACCTTCCAAGTGGTCCCCCGGGAAGTAAACATTCTGTCTATTTGACCGCTGTTCATTTAACTATGTCTAACAAAAATGAATGTAACGTAACTGGTGCTCATGTAAAGTGCTCTGATACCTCCGGGTCTAGTTTGTGCTACATTATTATTATATAAAACTCCAACAAAAAAAAACAAAAAAACGATCTACACCTCTCTCCCGCTCTCTGCCTGCACCTTTTACTCTGTCTCTGTTTACCCAGTTTGTTCTTCAGGATTTTCATGGTCGCGGGCCTGGCATATTTATTTTTGTGTGACCCGGTAACTGAAAGTTTAACAAATAATTCAGCATAGTTTGGGAATATGTGGGCTTGAATTTGAAGGTAATGCTTAAGAAATGTCAATGTTGTTCCGAACAAGGGTCCCCAACATATGTCTTACCCAGGGCCCCCAAAGTCTTAATATGAAACTTCACACAGCACTCACCAACAAATGAGAAAAGAGGCCGGGTTCACAGTTCACACTGACGCATAATTGCCGGAAGTGCTTTATTTATTTATCGGGCGAGCACATGCGTGGCATCGCACGTGTGATCTTGGAGCCACCATGCCACAACCTGGTGAAACTGAATAATGCTACAATATGTCTCAAACTCAGGCTGATATCATCAAACAAAGCAACATTCCAGAATACCCATTGCTGATGGCTCTTGCAGGACTGGGTAAATATTATTGTATTCTTTCTTTGAGATTCTAGCTGCCGGACTTTCACGATCCGTTAACTACCGCGGCTTACGAAACTGGGCATTTCAGACGCAGGCTTTTTTTTTAAAAACATAAATCAACGTTGTTTCAGTGTGCTGTTCATATTCAAATTGCAAAACACCGGAACGAGTACAGGAAAAAATCCCGTTCAACTGTAAATTGCTGTGAAAATGTCAAAATCGACCTCTCGTGTGTTTCTCAAAAGTACGTGCCTTCTAACTGTCATTGAGCTGGCGCGCGATGAAGACTGTAACTTTAAGAGCCCCCCTCCCCCGCTTTTCTCTGCTCGGTGCCTCCCCTCCCACTTCCCCCCTCCCTGCAGGAAGGAGGGATGTGATGCAGAAACCATCATCACTCTGGGAAAGTTTGGAGAAGTTTTGGATTGCTGCGGGAGAGGCGGGCCGGAGCAAGAAACTGGGACAAAGGGCCTGAAATTAACCAGGAAATCAAATTGTAGCTCGGGAGGGCCTGCAGCGGTGAGGGGGAGACCCCCTGCGGCCCACTACGGGAAGACGGAGGGGCACAGGCACCCACCACACGAACTTCAGTCTCGCCTGGAAGTTGCAAGGAGACACGGGGACGCTAAATTCCTCTTCGGCCACTTACTGGGCTCAGGGGCGCCCTAGCTCCCTTCTGGACTATTTAAGATGCGGGTTTCCTAGGTGGCGGCTGTGCGCCTTGAAGCTTTGGAAAGTGGATGGGCGGCATTTCTGGAAATCACACAAGAGGTACGGCGTTTTATTCTCTTTCACGTGGCACTCTGCTGTCTTATGTTTTGTAGTTGTTCGTGTTAAGCATTGAAATATCGAAGGTTCTATTCTATTGATTTACTTGAGGAAGATTTAGGAAAAGGTGCTTTCTGTTGTTGAGGTGATTTGTTGTTGCTCGGCTTTCTGTCGCTGTGATCTGTTTACATTTCATTGTCGGATTTACTTCACTGCATTGTTCCTTGTTACTGATTTACTCCACTGCAGTGTGACTTACGTTCTTCGCTGCTGTGTGCTTTATTGCAGTGTGTCATTCTCTTTGTCTCTACTGCTGTGTGCCCAGCTCCGATGCTCTTCACTGTATTGTGTTTTATGCTGTACCCTGCCCAGTGTTCAGTGTCACTACGCTGTGCAATGCGCTTGAGGTACCTCCTTGCAGTGTGTCATTCTTTCTCTTTGTCTACACTGCAGTGAATTCAGTCCTGATGGTCTTCACTGCCGTGTGTTATGCACTGCACTGTGCTCTGGTCCCAATGTCACTATGCAGTGAAGTGCCCATGATGAACCTCACTCCAGTGGACTTTGTGTATGTTGTACTTTATTGCAGTGTGTCATTCTCTTTGTCTCCACTGCAGTGTGCACAGTCCCGATGCTCTTCACTAAAGCATGTTTTATGCTGCCCAGTGCCACTACGCTGTACAATGCTCTTGGTGTACCTCACTCCAGTGGCCTTTGTGTCTGGTGTACTTTATGTCAGTGGGTCATTCTCTCTGTCTCCACTGCAGTGTATTCAGTCCTGATACTCTTCACTGTAGCGTGTTTTGTGCTGCAGCGTCCTCTTTGCCTAGAGTCCTTCACTGTGCGAGGCGCTTGATGTACCTCAGTCCAATGGGCGTTGTGTTCGATGTGTTTCACGGCAGTGTCATCCTCTTTGTCGCCACTGGAGTGAGTTTTGTGCATGTTGTGCTTACTGGAGTATGGTTAGTGCCGGATGCACAGCACTGCAGATGCACTTCACTACTGAAGTGTTTACGTATAGATTTACATCACTGCACTGCGCCTCTACGTGCTGTGCCGGCTGTGCCCCCATGCAGTGCGTTCGGTGCCCAGTTCACTTCACTAGCTTTTGCTTGGTACCTGATACACTCTGCAGTGCCTCATGGCCACACCTGGCATGTGGTCAGTATGTGGTGGATTTCACTGCAGTGCATTCAGTAAACTCCATTGTGTTTGGGGCATGATGGGGTACATAGTATATTTCAGTGAGTTGTGTTCAGTACCCGTTGTACTGCAGTATGCCTCAGTGTGTCCAGTACAGTGTGCAGTTCACTGGAGTGAGTCACATTGCCTGGTTTTCTTCTTTGGACCTCGTTTTCTGAATGCAGGTGGGACTGAACACCAGTCTGGCTGGAGTGTGTTTAGTACCTGGTGAGTTTGGCTGAATTGTGTTGAGTGTCTGGTGCGCACCTATTGACTGTGTTCCGTGCCTGGTGCACTTCTTTGGGTCATGTTGGCTTCTCTGGATTGTATTGAGTGCCTCGTGCACTTGTGTGAATTGCGTTCAGTACCCGAGGCACTTCTCAGGCCCTGAAGTTTATCTTTAGGTTGGGATAACCGCTGAGGGACGTGTTTAGTTGTTCTCGGCGCCACATTGATTTGTCTGCGGTGTTTTGACTGCGTGTCTTCTCCTTTTTGTTCAGTGCTTGATGTCTCTCTGGATGGACGCCTGTCTGCAGGGTCTTGCACCTCTCTTATTGCCATTGATAAAGATAGGTTTGCCTGCAGCATGTAGTATTTTCTTTAAATTAAATCTCCAACAACTATGTGTTCCTTAATCCTCGGGGAATATAAACGGAAGTACATTTTTGGCACTTCCTTGAAGTTATCCCTGAGGTCACAAATGTTCTGTTGTCACAAATCTGACCCCATGACTATGCCTTTCTCAATTATGAGACCTTCTTTGCATAGTCAGCCCTCAGACCAGCAAGCAATCACCCACTGTTTACCTTGCATGAGATCGATGTAGCTTCACTTACACATTTGTGCTGTTTCGTAGGATACTGTTGGGACCGGACAACGTGATTGGTTGGGATCCCCCATGCGGGGTATGAGCTGTAAACTCTGCAAATACATTGGTGTTCTCACTTCTTCATCTTGGATAACAGCGTCAAGGCTCAGAAATTGCCCAAAACAGGTTTTCTTATTCAACAACTGAATGCTTACCATCTCTGGTAACATGTGGACACTCTGACAGAAATAAGTCATCCCTGTCTGTATTGGGTGACGTGTCACTTTTTTATTTTCAGCATAAGATATCTGACGAAAGTAGCAAGCCATTTTGATAAAATAATAATTTAAGCAATAAAATAAACAATCTGTTCCAAAATATTGCTTTGCCCAGAGGCTACTGTAGATCTTAGAAAGTGGTGGGCATAATGCTTGCCCCAAATGAAACTGAGTAAGTCGGATTTCTTTCAGAAATATTTTTGAAAAATTGCCACAAGAAAAATTTGAATACAAATTCATGTAAAACAATGCATTTTTCACATACATTTTTTCCAAAGCAATTGACCTGTCAATCAAGTGAAGCCTCATACTCTCTAGGATTTGACCACTTTTCTTTTTTCAAAATGTGTAAGTGTACCCCCTGTGTGTCAGTAATACATCCACTGTGCAATGGCCAACATTTTGTCATGGGTGCCCTCCATGTGCCCTCTTAGGCCAAGATTTACATATAATATGCCAGTGCCAGAATTTTACCCTTTATGCCATCCATGTACTGTTGATGACCCATATGCTAAAAATTACCTCTAGTATGTTAGGCCAGCATTTTGTCATGGTTACCCGAACCCCTTCCCCAATATCCTATAAATGTCCCCCCCCATGCCAAGAATTATCTCCAGTATGCCAGCTTGCAGTAGATGGTCCATATGCCAAGAATTACCTCTAGTGTGCCAGTGCCAACAGTTTGCCATAGGGAACCCTTATGCAAAGATTACATCCTATATGCCAGCACCAGAATTTTGCCACGGGTGCCCCTTATTCCAAAAATGATTTCCAAAATGCTAGCAGCAGCATTTTAACATGGGTACCCCTTATGCCAATAATTTCCTAAAATATGCCAGCATTATCCCAGGCTGTCTTATGCCAAGAATTATCTCCAAATTGCCAGTGCCAACATTTTGCCATGGATATCCCTTATGCCAAAAATTATCTCTATTGGGCTAGCACCAGCATTTTTCTGTTATTGCTCTTTATGCTAAGAATTGCCTCTGGTAAGCCAGCATTTTTCCATGGGTGCCCCTTATCCCACAAATTACACCTAGGGTGCCAGGACCAGTATCTTGTCATGGTACCACTTATGAAAATTACCTCCCATATGCCAGTATTTTTGCCATGGGTGCTCCTTATGCCAATAATGTCCCCATATATGCTAGCATTTTGTCATCAGGCCCCTTATGACGAGAATTAACTCCAATATATCACCCGCAAGTTCCCTATCTCTCTCCTTCTGATTATTGACCGTCCCCACAGTGGAAGATTCATTTTATTATTATAATTTTAAGTATTAATTTCACCTTTAGCTGGCCACCTGTTTGGGTCCCCAGTGAGCTCTCTCTGATGTCACGCATGCATGGTATTTGACAGCTGGGCCCTTTACTGTCAATCACACTATAGCGTGCGACCATTGGGCCATTAGAGCGCTCAGAGGCGGTGCCTCATTACAGCGCTTTGAGGCCTGTTTGAAGGCCCACATCTGCTCAGACATAGCACCCTCTGTCAGCTCGCTGTATGAACTTCATGTGACAGCCTGGATGTTTTTCTCTCTTCTCAAAATATGCACATTTTGTGCATTGTTTTCCCTTGTCAGCGTGTCTATATATGTATGGTGAAGAGGTTCACCCTCTCACACTGGCGGGGAAACAAGTAGAGGGACAACACCCAAACGCCACAATGAGTGAGCTCCCGCTGGCTTTAGCTGGTATGATTTATTCTTGGTTTACTAATGTTCTTCACAGCCAACATATGTCTTGTCCTAAATAGACTTCTTAAGGAGGGCTTGACCTGGTGAATGATAGTCATGTATTGCTTCCATTTACAAAGCGGAGCCCTTGTAACAGAAATATCCCAAGTACTTGTATAGGCCACTTGAAGGTGTCCACCGTAAGAGTCCTCGGTTACCTGTAGAAGCTATCTATTATTTTTTTAGTTTCAATAATAAGTTCATTATAATAAAATTGTAAGTAAAAAAAAAAATTAAAACAGGTAAGCAATATAGCATATTAAATATACATTTAAATATGATTATGAAATTCAAAAATTATCTGAGGAAATGAATTATACATGGCATAAAAGAAAGGAAGTCTGGAAAACATCTACATAATACAGTATGAATAATAAATATAATCAAATGATAATATTAGAATAAGGAAAGTCAGGGAGGTTGTAAAACTTCTTGTTGCAAGGGAGTACGCATAAAAAAACATTTTCATCATCCTCAATAAACTTTGTAAAAGGGGACCATAAAAGAAAACTTTTCATAGCAAGAGAAATAGGATATGCATATGCTGTATCTAATCTGTGATTATGGTAAACAGCACACCACCAAGTCTGAAAAGATATTTAGTTGAAGCTTTCCAATTTTTAGTAATCTGCTGAAATGCCACTGCTATGAGTAGGTCCAAAATTTGTATATTGGAAGGGCAGATGCCCCAATCATCAGATAGACTACCTAAAAAGATGTTGGTGATAAAAAAAGGAGCTGTGAAATGAAAAATTAAGTTAATCTGACCCCAGGTAAATTTTCAAAAATCTTGTACAAAAGGACAAGTAACAATTAAGTGGTTTAAATCAGCATGCATTGAGGAACATGACCAACAAGTGTCGGCTAAGTCAATATTCATCTTATGTAAGTCTATAGGGGATATAAAAAGCCTATTATAGATGAAGAATGGTGTTTGCGTTGTATTTGCCTCTCTAGAAGTTTTCTTAATTTTGGTCCATATTTTATTCCATGTTGAAACAGACCATTCCAACCCTAAATCCTGCTCCCAAGTTAACTCAACAGTCGTTTTGTCCCTATTGATAGTAGGTGTACGCAAGTGTGAATATATAGTGGATGCTTTGGGACAAGTAAGAAGAAAGTGACGTAACTGGCCACTATGTGTTGGGGTGGTGAGGGAGTGTGAATTAAATTGAGCATATGCGAGACAGAGGGCACTTTGTAGCAATTGATATTTATTCCGAAAAGAGGAAGGAAAGTGAAATAAAAGGCAGGCATGGCAAAACGATATAACAATATTTTGATTGAACAACTGATTTACCTAAATTAAACCTATTCGTCTCCAGGCTTTCCAATAAAAAGGTTTACCATTGATCAAATGAATTTGTTGTGCCAAATAGTAGCGTTAAGAAAAGTTTCCGAATCTGAAGGCATATATGGCAGGACAGATTCTAGCAACTTACTTGAGTATTTAAGGATGGGAATAGAAAGAGTTTGTGGTTTACGAGTGAAAGACAAATATTCTTGAAAGGAAACAGGAGACAGATATAATTGTTCAAGCTCAACCCATAGTGGAGAGTCCAATGAGGAGTCTCAAATCCATTTAGAGGACTGACACAATAAAAACACCTTGTGGTAATTAGAGAAATCAGGAAAGCCTACCCCACCTTCTGATGTGGGACGTGTGAGTTTTGATAGTGACATACAGGATTTGTTTTTGCTCCATAAGAATAAAACCTACTAAAAATCTCATTCATAAATATCATCGCTTTTTACAAGTCATTCTTACTCATGAGGGACATACATTTTACCATCTCCTGAAATTCTGAAGATAGTACATCTACTAGGTCAGAGTTTGGGGGGAAACCTTTCCCTTCTTGGAAACCCCATTTTATATTTTTATCCTCTGGATAACTGTTACAATCATAGAATGCACAGGGATACCTGTTTAGAGGTCAGTGTGATCCACTTACATGTTGTGAGCGTTTGTGGAAAGAAAGTGCAGGTTTATTCTGTCTCACTTTCATCTTTACTCTATTTTCTCCAATTGCTTATCCCATTTACCGGCTAAGTGACACGCTCAGCTATCCATGCCACATCATGTCCATCCTTGAGCTGCTAAAGCTCCGCACAAACTCCCAGTAGTTTAGACGATCCCTACTTCATACAAGAACACATCAAATTAACCGAGCTTCAATCAGTTATGGCACCAACAATTCCAACAACACCCCTGTTTACCACAGCATCACAATGAGGGACCACTGCATTCCTGGTCACCGCAGCATCCCAGTGAAGGAACGCTGCATTCCTTCAGAAATCAAACTGAATCAGGGATGTGGCCTTCTTCTAAGATTGCTCCCAAACTAAAAGGGTTCTGGGATCTTTATTATGCTCTCTGCGTGACTCTCTGTAAACATAATGCATCAGCAGCTGAGAATGCAGATGTGGACAGGAAACAGTCACTCCATCTCTGTCGGGTCAGTCGCTTGTGAGTCTTGCCCTTGCTCTATGGATGCCGGGTCCATGGGGGTCCTCCAGGGATAATGTTGTGTAAGGGTCTGCCTCCTGTCCATCTTCCACCATCATGACGTGAAGTTACAGCATAGAAGTTAGGGCTTGGGGACCATGAGTAGAATTGGGGTTAGGGCTCGGGGGGGGTCCTGTCCACTAGAGAAACAAGGAGGAGATGCCAGGCTAGCTTCAAAATATTGAGCTTACTCAGGTGAGTTCTGTGTCTGTCCTGAAGGTAAATAATGTCAGGAGCTTCTATCGGTGTGCCTGTCAGCTTCCAACAGCTGCCCAATTCCATCCTCAATCTCTTTTACGCACACTATACCTCTTTTTCGCACACGTAAAAAACCTCTTACTCTTCCCTTCTCACACACTCTCCCTCTTTCCTTCTTTCGCCACTTGGCAATCTTCCAAGCAGCTCTAGCAAGGCACTCGCACAGTATTCAGCTACACATGATCTCCGTGTGCCCAGCCTTTCTTCCATCCCTCCGATAGCAGCCACTGACTATATCCAGCAAATCGCCATGCTTGAAGGTACATACAGTACTCCTAAACCCAGTGCACACATTGACAGGGGAAACACTGTGGCCTCAGACCTTGGGGGAAGTACAAAGTTTTATTTTTCAAAACCCTCGTTAAGTTCAATGTAAAACTCACTGCCTCACTAATTTACGAATTTTTACACTTTGCAACCACAGTGCATGTCGCAAAAGGTAAACTTGCAATGGACAATTCTGCTTACATTCGCCATTGTGCATGAGGGGAAAATCATCTTGGTTGGGATTTATTAAACTTGAAACAATTCCTCAATGCACCGAAAAGTTTGAACAAGTGAAGAGAAACTTAAACCACAAAACTTCATAAGTTTCAAAAATCGTGAACTTTGTAAAACTTCTCTGAGTTTAAGATTCGTCACTCAGTTCTACTCACTTGATCTTCGCGCAACCCTGCTCCCTGTATAAGGTGGAACTGGGCATATTATATTTGAAAAGAGAGGGTGGATGGGACGGTTCCGCACATAGATGGTTATTTAATAAATGTGCTTTATTTACATGCAAAAGCAGCTTCCCTGAAAGAGTTTGTGGAGGCAGGATCTGCAGTAACATGCCCTGCTTGTTTAATAGTGCCTCTGGGTTGCGTCTCTGCTAATGAATGCATCTCTCACAGAATATACCCTGGTTGTTTAACAATGGCTGCTTCTTTTGTATGTTTATAAAATATCTACTTGTCCAAGGGCAGGATGCTTCAGACGTTATTCATCTTTTTAGGTCTTGACAATGCAGGTGTAGGCTCACCTTAGTAGATCAACTGAAAAAGTGTTTTAAGAAGTATTACCGAGTGAGGGGCTTTGGCCTCATGTTAGTTTCCTTGAGTACAGCTTTTGTTTGGGCAGCAATTATGTCTGTTTGTTGAAAAAAGAGTGCTTGAATTGCACTCCTACAGGCTGAGATTGCCCTTCTAAAATCCAGTGTTGATGTCCATGTCACTTGACCAGGCCCAGCTGTGTTCTCCAGCTGTGTGTCTTCGGCAGGGAGCATCAAAGATGGTTACCGCCAGTGACCTGGAGTTGGACAGGACCAAACTGATTGAAAGCACCTTCCCAGGCTCCCTTCTTCGGGCTGCATGGAGCGGTGCAACAGTGCTCCTGGATATTGTGCTCCTCCGGCCAAGAAGGCATCTTGAGCTTGGGCATGTACATTGATGGAGAACAAACTAACTGCAAGGAGGAATGGAAGGAGAGATCAAACGACAAACCAGTATCTTACATCCATCTCTGCCTCCAGCCACATTTGATGTTCGCTCTTCTGCTACTGGGGAAGCTGTCAAGGCCAATGAGCTGCAGAGGTGCCTAAAGAAGTGGAGAATGCATGATTTCAGGTGCAGCATGGGGCTGTAGGGAGTGAGGTTCAGGGTGCTAAGGAAGGAGGCTCCACCCGGGAGCTCATGTGTGGTCCCGTGCATTTCGTCCACAGGTGGGGGCGGTAGTATCAAGGTGGTTTTCAGTGGACACTCGAGTACAGAGAAGGGAGAGCGGAAGTTTGAGCCTGACGGGGAGATAAATCAGAATCTGCTGCTATTGTGACCCAACGACGATTGTTGACTATCGGAAGATGAGGAGGACGGTTACAGCTACTGCACACAGAGGGCAGTTTCAGAATCCACAACAGGTACAACAGCCCTCCAGGCTGAGCACCCAGGGAACCGAGCAAGGGACGGTGGTGAGCTGCAGGGCATCACACAATACACCTGGGGATCCAGGCAGGGCCGGCTTCAGTGTTGGTGGCGTCCTGTGCGACAATCATTTTTGGGGCCCCCACACCCATGACCGCCTCCTCGGATTCTCTCACTACCACCAGGCAAATGTTCCCCTCATCTCTCCAATCATAAGTTATTACTAAACACAGAGCACCACCCTGAGGTCAGCGCCCCCCTCCACAGGTCAGCGCCCAGTGCGGCCGCACCAGTCGCACTGCCCTAAAGCCGGCCCTGGATCCAGGGCAACCTAGTGCACCACGGTTCACACCCATCCACCACACTAGATGAGAAGAGACAATACAGCACTACCTGACCAGCTGCAGTTCACAACATGAACTGTGAGTGGATCATCACCACAGCACTCCTCCTGGAGATTCTAACCCACACAGCAAAGACCTGATCCGAGAACACAAAGCACCCTTGCGTCAATGTTCAGCCAAACTCGCAGGCATCCAGCGTGCGGGGGGGAATCAGAGTACAATATGAGGGGATGGTGAGAATATTTGGGAAGATGAATTTGAAAGGAAAACATTGCCACGTGCACCTACTGAGTCTATTCACTTTAGTTTACAATAGCAGCAGTGAAAATGTAATATATAGGCATTTGTTCTACATACTATTACATTTATATATTTTTTGTGCCTATACCTATCAGTAACGTAAAATGATGGGGCCCCCTGCTGAATGTGATTAGGGGCCCCTGAGTCTACCATATCTCATAGATATTCATTGGCCTTGGGGAGAATAGTGGCCCCTTTCGCCACAGGGGCCGGTTACGCTCCTGATGCATATTTTCATGTTGAATGACATATTTGAGAAAATATTGTAAAATTAATATTTAATGTATATAAAAACAGTAAACTCCATTGTTAGTTTTTTCTCAATGACAGTATAGCAGTAAGGGTGTATGTGCAACAATTACTTCTCAATTCTAGCGGCAGGTTGGATCAATCCACTCAGAGAAAATAAAGGAAATGTGACACTTTCTTTAATTTAATTTTCTTTTTGCATTCTTGTGGCTTGCTGCGGGCATAGTATGTACAAATGTTTGCAGCGTCATCTGATGTATTCAGGCGAAAGCTTTGAAAACCTTTTATAATAGCCCTGCTTTTATTTTTAGGTCTCGCCTAGCGTTGCAGCGCATGCGCTGCTCGCTCTGCGAGACCTCTTGTAATAGAGGAGATTTTGGAGGTGGAGTGGAAGCTCCGCCCATGCTTTTTATTGGCGCGCGTCACACTTTATGGTAAACGCTCGCTTTCTATTTGAAGTGAGGCTTGTTTGTTCCCTCCCTGTCTCCTTTTCGGCTCGCCCATCCGGACTGGATTGTGCACTCGCGGCGTGACATGGTGGGATTTATATGTTGGTTCAGTACTATTTTATACAGACACTGTTCGGGGCAATGGCAGCTACGCTGCATTTTCCGGTATGTGACTTCTTACATTTCACGGCGTCGCGCTCGGTTTATTTATTTAGCGCTATGGGACACGCGCTCTGTATTATTATTATTATTTTTTTTAAAACTTTAACACTGAGCGTGGCGCCCACTTCAGGGACACCGCGCTCTGTTTATTTATTTATTTTCCTTAAAGACTGAGCACGGCGCCCACTTCAGGGACACCGCGCTTGGTTTATTTATTTATTTTTTAAAACTGTAACACTGAGTGCAGCGCCCGCCTTTGGGGCACCGCGCTCGTTTATTTTAGAGAGAGAAGGCCCGGCCGACTGGCGTATCACGAACCACATCCCAACACGGAGGCCTGCCTTCGTTCCCGCTGCTCGTGCAGAAGCCTGCTTCACACTGCTCCGCCCATCTGAACTGTGAATGTTTTCTTTCAGCAGGATGCCCGGATCAAGTTTAAATGTGACAACGAGAAGAGGTAAGCCTAACTTATTTTTTTTTAATGTTTATCAGGAGAGAGCACTTGGAACGTCTGTTTCCTGTCTGTACGTATTTCATATCTCCATGTGCCTGCAAAATCTTTTCAAAGAAGAGGAAAGGCTCACGCTCACCTCCTACCCACCCCGGACAGAGTCTGGGATTAATCGAGTGACCCACAAGGAGACCTAGAACCTGCTACCACCGCTCACAGTAAGGTGCTTTCATTCTTCGTATTTCAAACTGCCCGGGAGATGCGGCCTCTGATCCCAGTCTGATCCAGGCTCATCTTTGACACATGGTGTGATCCTGAGCACATCTTCCATAGGAGTCACTCGAGCCTTTTGCTATCCACTTACACCAGAACCACGACATTCATGCTCAGCTCCGACCTTCACGTGGGACAGGAGACGTTCCTGGGGTCCCGGCTACTTCCTGACGCCCAGTGTGATGTTCAGCAGGTACCTCACATGAGGCAGTACAGCCTCTCACCAGCGACTCACTCTGAGGTGATGACATTAGTTCTCTCTACTCTTACTGCCCAGAGGGGGAGGGGCACGCCCTGCTCTGGAAATGTACAGCAAAGGGGCAAATGTGGCAAGAGCCCCGGTGCAAGCAAGGCATGAACTCCCGACTGCTGTCTGGGTACTAAAATGCAGCAGTATAGAGGGGTTCGAGGGACCCGGTGCCGCTGCACCCTTGATAGCTAGGCTCCTGGTAGACTTCCCTACTCTGGATCCCAGGGATTACCGGAAGTCCCCCCTCGACACTTCACCCACGTGTAAACCTCTGGCTGAGGGTTCCAGCTGGCGTGACTCCTCCCCCCGCCCTCGCTCCACCACTTCAGCATACAGCGCTCTGTAGCCAGGATAGCGCCATATAAATCCCATCCACCTTCAGTGGGGTGCTCCGTCCCTACCTACACCCCTTTCAAAGGCCTGGGGTGTAAAGTCACTGCAGGGGGAGGTGGGGGGTGGGCGGGCTAACCACAGCTCAAGTCTCAGACACCAGGATGACGGGGGCGGGGGCAGCAGGAGCCACCCTGGAGGGGTGGCCCAGCGGGGAAGAGCTCACGCGCAGCACTCATAATAAGAGATTAAACTGGGGGTGTCTCTCATAGGGCCGTGGCCACTGTAATTAAGGGCGTGGCTTAAAACAAAGCTAAAAATCTGTGCTTAGCATAGTATGCCGCCCCACTGGTATTTTGCTCCATCTGTCCATTAATCCAGATATATCACACAAGTAACATCATACCTACAACAAGCCAGGACTATTGGCTTTGTCAATGGTCGTAAGTTGCATAAGATAAATAAGCAGCAACTATGACTTTGCTGTATATAATATCGAAAATGCGACTGGCTCTTGTGGGCGAGGTTGTGGTAAGATTAGAGGAGCCGACCTTCGAGCTGAGAAAACCGGTTCGAGCCTCACGGCTCAACATCCTGTGATTCAAAAATGAATATACCCCGCCTTGTGTAATGTAACTGGTGCTCATGTAAAGCGCTCTAAGTTTGCGCTATATAAAACTGAAAAATGAGTCTCTTTGAAGTTATATCAAAGGCAGTGACGGGTTGTATTATTGCAGAGTTGAGGTTTTTTTGTTTTCACCTAGAGTGTAACAAGCATTTGCAATACAATAGGTCGCGCATTTGTGAAATTTTAAGCTATTGGCATTCTAAATGACAATGCCTTTTATTTATCTGTTTTTAAAACCAACACATAGATAAAAGGTTTGTCATTTACAATGCCAGTAGCTCAAAGTCTCGCAAATGCGAGACCTATTGCATTGCAAATGCTTGTTAATTGTGCCACTAGTATTCTTTGCAAGCAAGCTCCGAAACTGCTTAAGCTTCATCGCACGTCCACAAGCATTGGAAAAGCCAATGAGAGCCATTGGCTTTGACAGTATTTTAGCCATGCTGTACAGCAGCCCAGATGCTTTGCAGAGTGTCTAAAACTAATTTTAAAAAGCGCTGTGATGCAACCAGGGCTTATGCACTTTAGTTTCTTTAAGTGCATTAGTGCTAGATGCATCAGAGTACTTTTTAAATTACTATATTTAGTGATGCTGCACAGCAGCCACACCGTTGTACAGCATGACTTTAAATTATTGCCAAACTTGCAAATGCCAGTGCTGTACTGCAGGAACAAATGGCAGTGGCAGAGCCAGTAGTCTCAAAGGCAAGACCTATTGGCTTTGTCTATGTTTGTTAGGTCGCAACACAACACTCCTGTGATTCTGAGCAAATCAGTTAATCTCCCCATGTTAAAAAGATAAAGAATTTGACAAAACATCCTATCACATAAAAAAAGTTGTACCTATATCCATGTCTTATTGAAAATACAGTTGGAAGCTGATAACATCTGTTGTCTCAATAAACAGCCATTCAAAGGAATAAATGGACTTTTTGAAGTGCATGTGGCATGAGTAAAATCTAGCTACAAATGGCAAGAGGTTCAACAAGGACGACAGGGAAGAAAAAAAACATAAAAGTAGTACCTCAATCACAGCGCGATCAATGGAAGGACAGCAATGAAGCTGAAGAAATCAGTGCTTGGTCCATGCTCCAGCCAAAGAAGAGGCCGGCATGCGCTGACCAATTAAGAAGCAGCAAATAAGAGTGACAATAAAGCCAATGAATGTTAAGCAATGGGCCGGCTTCAAGCTCTTTATTATAAACAATATCTCATGCAAGTGAGAGCACATGCAGACGAAACCTAAAAGCCAGTGGTCATTCATTCAGCTTGTTATGGCTCTTGAAGGGCAGGAGTAGTCACTCTTTTGTAGAGGTTGACCCAGATTCATGCTGACTCGAGCACCCAGTTTCATCATTGGAACATCCTTCTAAGTGGATGCTTTTATTTCTCTTTAGCTCTTACTTTTAGATGCTGACATCCTGCACAGTAACTCTCCTCCAGGATAGCCAAGGCAGGACCTGTTAGGTGCCTGGCTCTCCCCTTTGACTGTCTCTCAGATCCAAAATAGTGTGCTTTTTTAGGATGTTTGGGGTTAGAATCTTTGTTGTGCCATTTTAGGAAGAGTTTTATATTGTTTTGCTAACTCTCATTTTGGTTCATATACTTTTACGACTGTAACAGTGTTGAATACTGTTGGCCTGCGTTGGTTGTGGCTACAAGCCAGTGATAAAGGGTATTCGCCTGATTGGTTGATTAGAAGAAGCTATGCCATAGGCCTAATTTCTGTATTATGAAAATGTGCAACAAATGGAGTAGGCCTGACTTATTTATTGTGAAAATATGTTAAAGTCAATAGGCCTTTACATTTGTATTGTTATGACACTCTTTTAAAGCCTTCCAGATTCCGGCGGAGAGAGGGTAGGTCGTCTGGCACACTGCGGCACCGCAATCGACACTAGGTAATTCTTAGTGTCCTCTCTGCCGAGATCTGATGTTGATGGCAACCTACCCCAACGGGGTCAGTCCACAACAATCAGGTACCTCACTGTAGGTTTTAAGTTTGGTTCATCCAGGTCACTAACCCAGACAACCAACCATTGTGTAGATAGTTTTCACAATTTGGTCCTGATGAATTGCCATTTGATCGTAGGACAACATAGGCAAGAAACATGTTGACCTTATGACTTGCGCCACTTCTGAACATTACTT
Organism: Calotriton arnoldi; assembly: GCA_963921515.1. Lineage (NCBI taxonomy): Eukaryota > Metazoa > Chordata > Amphibia > Caudata > Salamandridae > Calotriton > Calotriton arnoldi. The sequence continues at coordinate 1,503,480 of CAWUFW010004430.1, read as the reverse complement.
CAGCAGTGCGCCACCAGCATTTTAATTTTGGTTTGGAGGACTCGCTGATTAAAGTTTATTCTGGACCACCTCCATATCCCATTTTATTCAATCACACTGTGCACTTACACTTTTCACATTCATCTACACAACAAGGCCCTATACCCACACGGCACCCGACGGCATTTGGGAATAAAAGATCTCCGACTAAGAGCCCCTCATAGGGAACCCGTCGGGTATTGCAGCGCCAACCTGACGAGGAGCACGCCCTATGATGAAGCATGCCACCCAGCTGGGTGTGTGAGGGCCCTAATTCCTAAAGGGGGAACCCCCTGCCCCCCTACACCTTCAACTTATGACCGACTAGTCCTCTGTCCTCCCTTCCTCTCCTTCAGGAACTGCATACCTTCTTGTATTACTCTTTTAAAGCCTTCATACAGGTATTGCGTTACATGGATTCTCACAGATCACTATAGTAGACAAGGCTTATGGTATTGCTTTCTATTTCTGTTGTCCCTCGTGCGGGTAGAGGATTGGCATTTTGATATTCTTTGTTCACCCTCTCCGGAGGGCTTCAATATTGTTTTGCCACCTATTATTTTGTGTGTATATGTATCATTTTAGGACTGTATGCCTGAGGGTAACCTTGGGGTAAAGCTTATGCAGAATTCAGTGCTCTTGAATTGGTTATGTTGACAAACCGAGTTTACAGGCTATAGCCTTATTGGTTCTTTGGCCAAATTTATGTTGAATGCCATAGGTTTGACATGTTTTTATGAAAGGTGTCAAAGTCAGTAACCCTGGCTAATTTATTGTGAAAATCACTTGTTATGCCAATAGGTCTTTATGGTTGTATTGTCATTATTGTCATTATACTGCATCAAAATATATTTTGTTTTATGGAATCTCACAGGCTGCCATAATAGGCAGGGGTGTTGGTTCCCCCCACCCCCCTGACAAATTCTTCTTGGGGTTGTTTATTCTTTTGCCAACTGTAATTATGTATATATTTGTAATTTTGCGACTGTTCTGGGTGGTTGCCATTTTTTTATGTGCTATACAGGAAGCCTCAGTTTCTTATGACGACAAGGCTATTGGCTTGATTGGTTCATTGGGAGAAGTTATATCCTATTCCATAGGTCTGAGCTTTTTAATATGAAATGTTACGGCACATTTAAAATGCCTGAAATATTTATTGAAGTCTTAGGCCTTTAAGGGTGGATTGTTAATACACTGTATTAATGGGGTATACCGTCATTTTGACAATTTCCCAACATTAGAAAGGCCAGCGTGGCCAAATCAGGCTTACAAAACTTCATGTTACAGAAATGCCAAAATGATGAAATCCCTTTCCATAAAAATAGTATGTGTTTGTGGAAAAGGCGAGGGTAGATATGTGAGGAAACAGCCGCAAAGAGAGGAGGGCCAAGTCTTTTAGTCATCAGTACGCAAACGTAGACCACTTATTAGACAAAATCGAGATTGCTTCAAGAATAAAGCAATCTATTGTCTGCAGAACACACAGAATTGCACCTCAATAATAAGAAATGATATATTTAGGTTGAAAGCCTCTCAAACCCATTAGAAAATCAGGACATCATTAGTATTGTTTTCCGTGGTAATGGCATGGTGGTAGAGTTCATGTCAGTTGATGCAAGGACAATGGGGCACATGCATCAAACTCAAAAATACCGATTCCTAATTTGCGAAAAATAAGGAATCGCAAATTAGAAATACGCTATCCGCTATGCATGAATCCATTCGCGCAAATCTACCGATTCGCTAAACATCGCAAAAACTATTTGCGAGTAGCGAAAGCGAGGCGCAAATTCAGAAAACCCACCATTAGCGAAATCTCTATTAGCGAGCTCGCAAATAGCGATTTCGCAGTTAGCGAAATCGCAAATAGCGCGTCGCCCTGGGAACATGCTGATGACATCACAACCAGGAAGTCAGCCAGCCCATGCTTCAGTCAATGCCCAGAGGAGGAGACAGGAGGAAGGAGAGTACTGGAGCTGAGCTGAGACAACACCCAAGATTGTTTCCTGCAACTGACTGTGCACCAGGATGGGGAAAGCAACAACAGGGGACAGTGCCACGCCCAGGAAGAGGAAGCTGAAATTCAGCGAGAGGGAACTTGAAAATCTCATTGAGGGGTGTCCACAAACCATGACAAGCTCTTTGGGAAATTGTCCCTGAAAGTGCCTGAGGCTGACAAAAGGAGGATCTGGCTGCGCATCAAGAGCACGGTCAATGCAGTGGGAGTCACACACCGCAGCATTGATGACCTAAAAAGAGGTGGTATGACCTCAGAAGTCGGGCCAAGGAACGCATCGCAGAAAGGCTGAAGGAGGCAAGGGCCACAGGAGGGGGCACATCTACAGTACCCAACAACACAGCCCTGGAGGACCTGGTGGAGGCGACAATTCAGCCTGAGGCAGTGGTGGGAGTAACCCAGCTGGACACATCCGGCGCGGCAAGTACCTCACAAGGTAAGATGCATGCAAACATACAGTCCTACGTAATGTCCAGTGGAGCACATACCCCCAGGCCAACCCCAGTGTACAGCTCAGAATCCAGTCCACGTTTTCCCTCTTACCCCCAATGCATCATGGGAGTCGTAGTCATGTCAGTCAAGTGGGTATCCAACACAACACTAGCAAGCAAAACACGCCAACACTGCATGGCAGTCAGTGATTCAATGTGAGCCAAGTATGCATGATGTCACACAATGGGAAGGCGTACACATATTAACATTTCACTGTTTCACATCACAGACGCAGCTGAGATGGACTCGGAAGACAGTGACTGCCTACACATCTCTGAGACTCCTGCTGAGACCGATGTGGAGCCACCAGATGCCCCAGCATGCACACCACCCGCACCTACCAAACGCAGGGCCCAGATCCCTTCACTGCAGCCCATGGAATCTGAGGTGGCCCCTGAACCCACCCCAGCAACCAGCCAGCCTCCTGTGACCACGCCACCTACACCACAGGCACAGGTCCAACGTGGGCGGAGGCGAATCTCAAGGGCCCGCATTGCTGTGCAGGTAGACCAGGGTCCAAACGTGTTTGCTGGTGTGGAGTCACAGATGTTACGTGTGCAGCACATGCAAGCAAGACACATGGGCGCAATACAGCTACAGATAACCAAACTGGCAAAGAACATCAGCCTAATGACAACTGCGTTTGTGGAGGGGAATAGGCAGACCAACGCAAGCATTCAGGAGCTCACCAAGGCAATGCTTGCGGGCCAAGGCACAAAGAGGAGAAGGCATCGCCAGAGCATGATGTGCATGTCAGCCTATACCAGGGCCAATAACAAGCTCTGCAACACCACTGCGCAGCTGGCACGTCGCTCCGTGGCAATGCAAATAGATCTGGGCCATTACTGTGGGGATGTTGCTAGGGCCCTAGGACAAGTGACCACCGCCGTGGAACAACTCCAGGCTGGTACTGTTGGCGGCAGCAACTTGACAGGGGAGGAGGGGAGTGAGGAGGCCTCCAGTCTTAGCAGCCTGTCGATGCCAGTGACCACTGCCAGGAGGCGCAGTTCGCGCAGCTCAAACCCTTCAGTTGCGCATCATGGTGATGTGGCCGATGCGGACGAAAGACGTATGGGTGTGCGTGGCAGGAAGCGCTAGCCAGGCATATTCTCCTCAGTTTGGCCATGGTGACTTAACCATGGTCAATTGCAGCCTAATGATTGCTAACCAGCACATGGTATTGTTTATTTCACGTTATTCACCTATGCAATCATAGTTATGATTAGCACACATCTCTGTGTGGCTACCCATTGATACATGGGCTCATGTTAATAAATACTTTCATGTTCAGCATCTAGGTGTCATGTCTCATTATTGCCTGCCTCAGAAATAATGTTGGGTGATGTCTGCACGTCTCCTCTGCCCTTCTCCTGTGTTTGCCACGTGCGCCTGTCGGAGTTGTGCGGGTGGTTGGTTGTCGCCATCTGGCTTACTGTCGGACACCTCGATGTTTATGCCTCTGCTGGTGGCAATATTGTGCAGAATGGCACATGCAGCCACCATCCGGCAGCATCTCTCTGGACGGTACTGCAGGGCTCCACCAGTATTGTGCAGGATGCAGAAGTGGCTTCTAGGTATTCCAAATGTGCGTTCTATCACATTCCGTGGGCTGATGTGTGCAGCATAGTACATCCGCTCATGTGGTGTTGATGGGTTGAGGATTGGCGTCAGGATATAGTTACGCACGGCGTATGCGCTGTCACCTACAGGGTGGAAAGCAAAGGGTTAGCCACAATGATGCATTTTCATTTGTTTGATTAATGTAGCGGATAGTTATATGTGTGTACCCAGCAGATGTCCTTCTCAGAATTCACCCCTGAGCAGACGCGAGTGGATGCCACTGTGTCGGAAGATGTAGGAGTCATGGCTGCTCCCAGGTAATTGCGCCACGCTGCCCGTAATGATGTGCTTAGCATTGCACACTACTTGCACATTGATAGAGTGATGTGATTTCCTGTTCCTGAAGATGTATTCATTCACTGCTGGTGAACAAGTAGGGACATGCGTACAGTCTATGCAGCCAATCACATGGGGGAATTGTGCTACCTGGTAGATGTCCAGTTATGTCTTATTCAACTCCGGGGGTTGTGGGGAAGCTGTTGTGGGTGTGGATCCTTGTCATCATGGCGTCATGGAAGGTTTTGAAGAAACGTGAAAGGGAGCTTTGTGATTCCCTCCAGCTACAGCTACTACCCCCTGGAAACTGCCTGACGCAAGTTGGTGCAGGCAACATTGGACCTGTACATATGCGGGGATGGCATGGGTCCTACGGGTCTGACGCTGCATTAGGGGTTCCAATTCTGCTATTGGGTGCATGGTCATTGCACCGTCCAGCCTGTACTTATCGTATTTCTCATCCTCAGTTTGGACCAGCACTGTGATGCGCACTCTGAGGGTCCTCTCCTGTATCCACCTTCTTCGCTGCCCTGCTGCATGGGTCCTCCTCCTCCTCGCCATCACGTAGTGTGCAGTCATTGTGGAATGCTTCATGGGCCTTCTGAGTCTGTTTGAATATGTTTCCGATAGGTTGCACCTGAATTTTTAATGTTTTCAGACTTTACCACCTGATTGTGATTCCCCTTAATCTGCACTTGCAAAATTGCGAATTCATGGTTATTCGCTATTTGCGAATTTACATGCATTGGCTTGCGAGTCCTTAGGGACTAATCGCTATTAGCGGTGGCTGTTGTGGGACTCGCTATTAGGGATTCGCTTTTGGGGTTCTCGCATTTTTGCGAGTCCCTATTTTTGCGAATGTGTTGGGTTTTGCGTAAATGGGTTGATGCATTGGGAAGTGTTGGTTTGCGTTCGCAAACGGTCTTTTTTAGCGATTCGCTGTTTTTGCGAGCCCGTTTTTGCTTGATGCATGTGCCAGAATAAGCTTTGCCCCTTTATCCATCAAAATAAAAAATAAACTGCAGCAGAGTGGAGGGCCATGGTGGATGTCTTTGTGCGCCGCGTTAAATCCCCTGAAAGGGGGGACCAATCATCATATTCAAACATGGTAGACTGGCTAACCCAGGACCAGCAAACAAGGGGTAATCCTGTGCCAACAGTCGATATGATCGGTATAGTAGGGCCACACTCCTCCAGTGAGGAGATATTGCCCAATCACGCCACAAGGAACAGGATATTTAGAACCAGACCAGAACAGTTTGGGTGAGGTCTTTGGGGTCCCAGAACTGCAGAGATCTTGTGTGGGATTGTGTAGGCAGGAATCTGATCACCTCCCAAGGCAGCCAGTCTGCCCTGTTGAAAGTTGTATCTTGGCATGCAGCTGGCCTAGGATCTAAGCTAGAGGACCACGATGGGGGTCTGTTTACTGAAAACTTTGATATTTGCCTTTTACAAGAGACCTCTTGTCTTTTACTCGCTCTTTGGATTTTGAGATGGAAATTCATTGGTGAAATCCTGCAGCCACCTCACCATACCCGACTGAAAGCACCTGTACCCAACTATTCACTAGAGAATACATTTATTTTGGGGAGGGCGGGGTGTAGCGCCCCAAACATACACCCCTGATTGGCTTGTTCTGTGGGAGGACGTCCCAGGACTGTGAATGTCTTCGTTGCAGTTCAGGGTGTGTTACTGTCTGTACTGTGATGTGGCACAGGATGTCAAAAATGTAAGCCTTACCTTTGCCCTGCTAAATGCAAACTTTCCCCCCACCTAGTGGTCTGGGAGGCAGCGAGGGGGGAGGAGGGTACAGAGCGGGGGTGCTGACATCAATGTTACATCACAGAAGTCATAGGGAGTGTCAGTGTGAAAATTCCAAGTGTCACGCAAAGAACGCAAAGGTGTTCAGCAGGACACTGGTAAGGGTGTAGTTCGTAGCTGGTGGTGCTTTTTTAGCACAACTCTGTCGCAGCTATATTACTAAAGCAAGGTAGTGAAGAGTCATTTACAGACTGCATATTTTAGATTTAAATGGCCACTAAATTTGGTCAGAGACCGTTTTTTATTGTTAAAAAGAGCGTAAACAATGCGTGGAAATTCGCCTCCGGGAAATGATTGTCTTGATTTTTTTTTAATCCTATTAACATCTTTATTTCCATAATACTTTAGAATTAGAAGAAAAAAAATGTGCTTCGTTTGTGCTTTCCGGACTGCTGATGTAGTCTGAAACATTTGTACAGACAATATACAGGTATTTAGATTTCATTATGTGCCAGAAAAATATGACTTGTACTGTATCTATGCCCGACTGCCACTTAGTTCAGTTTACAAAATCATCTCACTTTGCAGTTAGAGAAAGTAAACCCAAACTCCAAGTTAACATAATAAAGAGCAATAGGGAAAAGCTACTGCCTTACTGTGACGTCAGTCTTTGAAGCACAGCAACTCTTACCAGATAAAAACAAGAGTTAAGGTCGTGTTTATTGCCCATTCGTCCTCTGAACTCTAGCATGGCTATTATGCGGGTGCTGCAGCACCCCCCCACACCCCTACTTCCAGCGCCTATGGTCACTGGCCTGGGGCTCCATATTTCGGTGGGGGGGTCTGGGCTTGCTCTGGTGAGCCTGGGCAAGTAACTGTGCCTCGGTTCTGTGATATGAACAGTAGGAGTCGATGGAAAGAGAGTGAACCCCAGAGCGGAGTAATGCACAAACACACTGAGCTGTGTGTCTCGAAGCCTGCCAGTGCTATTCAAGGACGTCTCAGACACACCGAGGTGTCCTGTACATATAAAGATTGACATGTTCAACACTTGCACCCTTGAGGCCACATGGAGGCGAGTGTACCCCACGAAATATGACACAATAACTCACATTAGTGCACAGCGCTTCTGCCGTCTCTAAGCGCTGTGGATCAAAGGTATCCTTATTACTCTATTACAGGTGGGAAATTTATCGACCGCGAAGGTTAAAAGGCTGAGTCGATCTTGCCGGCTCCCGAATGGTGATCAGCAGAGTGCAGTCTATAGATGAAATCAGCGGCGAGCGTTTAGCTCGTGAAATGTTCCGCCCTGCACATTGTCTTCTCTTGGAGATACAACCTGGAGACACATCCAGCCGTCGGTCTCCCCACAATCGAGCCTTTGCTGATCACATACCTGCGGTTTTCGCTGACCCTGGAGACTTGCCCAGGAGCACACTGTGCCTCTGCGGCTGTAGTTCTGTCTGCCGGACTGGCCTGCTGTGCCTGAGCCCCAGCGAGTGACAGCCTGTGCATGTGATGAGTGACAGAGCTGAGCGTCAGCTGGGCTGAGTGTATCAGAGGAGACGGCCTCTCCCCGAGCACGGTCTGAGCAGGAATCGAAACTTAGAGCTCGCGGTAGACTCCGACCTTGATTCCTCGCTGCAGACTGCACAGAGTCGAGGCACCACATGGCCTATTGGTGTCTATTACGCGCACCAAGCGCGTAATAGACACCAAAAGGCCATGGGAGGAGCATTGCTCCTCCCATGGCCTATTGGTGTCTATTACGCGCACCAAGCGCGTAACAGACACCAATAGGCCATGGGCGGAGCAATGCGCCCGCCTTTGGCCAATTGCGTGCAGTCTTTCATACAAAGACGCACGAAAAGGCCAATGGGGGAGCACAAAAGGAATCGCACACGCACGAGTGTGTGCGATTCCTAGGTCAGTGCTGAATCGCCGTTTTTCACCTACTAAATGTCTCGCGCTGCGCGAGCACTGCTTCGCAGTGCAACGCTAGGTGCGAGACCTAAAAAGGACTAAAGCTGCAGGTTACAAGGTGCGCATTTGTGCAGTATTCATTACTCCCAAGTACTCTAAGGAGTTCACATATTCTTCGGGTCCTAGTTTCTTTATTAAAGAAGGCCAGTTGTCTGGCATGTGTGTGATACCCAACCCTGTGCATTTAGTGTAATTGATCTTAAAACCTGATGAATGAGAGCTGGGAGTAGTGCTTCATCCTCGGACCAGACAATCTTGTAAGTGGTGGGGACGAGGGGGCACCCCTGGTGGGTACCTCTATCTGTAAACCGAAGGGCAGCTTTTATTTTATACATCAGTTATTTCAAACCCACCTCAAATATACTGTGGGTGAGGGGGTACCCTGGTGTGTACCTCTACCGAGACTTATTTTGGTGCTTTAGAAATTATGTATTTTCAGCACCTTGGATGGTTGCATTAGCTTGGATAAATTGTTTAATCTTTGGGCTTAGGGATTGTTTTATCCAACAGTTTTAAACATCTCGCCAGCCCAAACTATTGAATGCCTTCTCCGCATCAAGCAAGAAAATGGACCCATTTCGGTGTTAGTCTTCGTGTCCATCAAGCAAATATCCAACGCGAACTAATATTGCCTCGCGGTTGCCTACCCTTTATAAATCCAAACTGTGTAGATTGAACCATGTTAGGCCAGGCTTGCTCTAGTCGCCTGACGAGAATCTTTGTATATTTTTTCTCATCGATATTCAATAAGGCTATTGGCTTATAAGATCCATATAACATTGGCTTATAAGATCCATATAACGCAGGGTCTTTTCTCGGCTCCGCGATCAGGACTGCTTCCAATTCCATCTCCAGTCGCTAAAAGGCAGTTAAAATATGGCTTGGAGTATCACTAATTTCTCCCCACATTTTTTTCTGCTATTATTCTATTATTCTTTTAATTTATCTTCCATAGATATGATTTTGGAAGTTTGTGTGCATTTTCTGTTGAAGTGGGTAAATGCATAAATTAGTCAATAGAGGATAACCGGATGCACAAATGTAGGAATGAGTGACAAAGTGCCTGCTTGATGACGTATTGGGTGCCTAAACTCATCAGTGATTAAAAAGACATTTTAAATTACAAGCCAGACCTATTGACATTGCTAATACTTCTTATGGTTATGTGTCAACAGGCACCGTCATTTTAAGATGCATGCAGGGAGTCGGGGGCTCTCCTCGAGGGTTGAGCGGACCGGTACCCTTGACGAATGTGTGACTATAGAGACGGTCCATCCCTGAAATTTCCCTATGATGTCGGTAAATTGACCTAGACATCAGTTGACCATACAAGGAAAAGGTCCTTAGTGTATGGTCATGGTGTATGGTAAATGTGCATGCTTTTAAAAAAAAAAAAAACGATGTAATTTTGTACATGTCAATAGGCTGTTTATTATAACTAGCAGGGAAAACACAGGTCCTGAAGAAAGCCAATTAACCTTTCGGGGCAGTTTGTGGCTGAAACATGTCGACCGATTAGACACTTGGGACCATTATATCCTAATATAGTGTCACTTTTCATACTTTTAATCTAGCCCCTAAACCTATGCCATTAAATAACCTTTTCGGTTTCGGAGGCTATTTTAAACTCACCAAGATCCCCTGCCTTCACTCACAGTTATCACAGAACTCCGATTACAAACGCGTCGAGTCCACTCACACACCTTATGTGTGTGAGTGAGAGTCCAATGATGAAGCAAGCCACAGGTGGTACCTGTGGGTGAGGACCCTAATATATATATATATATATATATATATATATATATATATATACACACACACACACACCCAGGTATATATCCATAAAAACTCTTCTTTAATCTCACACAAGTCTGAGACACTCTTTTTAAAGTTACACATTTTTGTGCACATTTTATTTTGAAAGCATAATTCACCTCAATCTTGCTTTCAAGCTTCTGCATGCCTTTGCATGTAGCCGGGGAGCATCATACCTAACCTCAAACTGTTGAATTTTGCAAAGAACTTTGACACAAAAACCATTTTCAGTAATGCAAGCTGAACTTTCAGCTCACAGCATTTCTTTGGAGCACTTGCCCTAATAGTAAAGTCTTTGATTTGAACTAGTAAATCATATATATGGTTGAACAAGATATATGCATATATATTGATATACAGATACAAATCTTGACTTGGTAGCAGAGAATCCTCTTTCACAGATCTGTAGTATGGTGCTGTAAACTTGCAGCCAATTGGGTTTGGCCTACTTTTCCATTGAACAAAATAAGCATGAAAACCTTTTATCCTTAACCTGCGCGCCTGGATGGTATATCTCCCAGTTGTTTAACAGTGTTTCACTGAGTTTTGCAGTGTCTCAAAGGGTTGTTTCTATGTTGCTTTTGGTTGGAACTGCGCATTAATTTTACCTTGCTTGCTTAACAGTGCCTCCTGGGGTTGGTCTCTCTTTGCTTTTGGATGGACCCTGCATAGCATATGCCCTGTTGTTTAACAGTGCCTCCAGGGGAAGTGTCTCTGTTCATTGGTGGATAGACCCTACATGGTATGTACCCCAGTAGTTTAATATTGCATCCAAAGAATGTGCCTATGTTTCCTCCTGGTGGACCCTTTATATATAGTATATATACATTGTGGTTTCTTAACATTGCCTGCCAGTGTTGTGCCTATTTCTCTTCTAGATTGTTCCTGCATGGTCTATACCCTGCTTGTTTTACAGTACCTCCAGGGGCTAGGTCTCTGCTGATTGATGGACTCCGCACAGTATGTGCCTCCAGGAGTTGTGTCTTTATATACCTTGGATGCTTAATAGTGCCGCAAGAGATTGGGCCTATGTTGTTTTTAGGTGGCTCCCACACTGTACCTACCCTAGCTTTCTGCAGTTCCTCCATGGTTTGTGCTTCTGTTGGTCCCAGGTAGACCCGACATGGTTTATACCCTGGTTGCTTACAGTGCCTCCAGAGGTTGGGTCTCTTATCTGCTGGTGGATGAACCCTGCACAGTATGTACCCTGGTTCTTTAACGATGTGCCTAAGGGTTCTTCTGAGCTTACTCAACATAGTACACTCCTTGTCATACTCACATTGTTGTGCACTCTGTGACTGTCTCAACGTACGTAGTACTGAACCCACCTAAAAAAGTAGATATACAGGGCAGTGTTGATATAAGTTGTTAAGAGAAAAGGTGATTTTTCTCCATGGCCAGTAACTCCCACATCTTCAATAATCCAATCTTTGGCATAACCATTTCCCTATGATCTCAGGTGTCCTGTTCCAGTAAGTCAAGATTTTATGTGGTGTTTCCTGTAGATGGAAATCTAATGCAAAGAAACATACCTTATCATAAAACTTCACCCACTTGTGCATGAGTTTCACTCCCAACTTTTTCTCCCACCTTTTTGGTGACCATGTGTCTTATTTTGTGGGGGTGAAGTCTGCGAGAAATCCATAGCATGTGGAGAGCAGACCTTTAATTTGAGGGCCATCCAAAACCCATTTCTCAAGCCCTGTAGTAGTTGAGCCACCCTGTCTTTCATGGTGGGATGGAGAACCCAGGGCATAATCTCTGAGTAAGTGAACCTCTGTCTCTAGAAGGCCATACTGGCCTATGAGTTCTTCACAGGATGTTATCTTTTTATTTGAGAAGGAACCCCCATTAAACACAGGAATAGAGATCCCAGCCCCTTGGTCCTTTCCGCATTTGAGGCACTTGCCAGAGGGGTGCACCAGCTGTAAGGTGGTCTATAAAGCACCACTGTGTGGGTGTCCACTCCCCCCGCAACCCCAACCACTCTAGTAAGAATCTAAATTGGACAGCCTGGAACAAGGATGTGATATGTGGGATTTCCAGTCCTCCTTGTGTTGTCGAACAGGACAAAATATTGTTTGTGATTTGTGGGGCTGTAGAGTGCCAAATCTAGGATTTAATCAAATCTTTCTCTAACTCTCTTTAAATTCTGTACTACTTGTCTTCATTGATCAAATAAGATCTGGATACCACACTACAGCAGGAGTGGTTCTGTAACTCTACTTGTAAAGCACCTTGGCACACTAAATGTAGCATTGGGAACTATGCAGTCACTGTTTCTGTTATTGTTCTTATACTCTCTTGAAACCTGGCTACATCAAGGGGGTGAGGGGTGTCCTCAAGCATCTTGTGGGTGTAAACCAAAGAGTGCAAAGTGTATTCATCTCCAGATCATTCAGCATGTGCATAGCACACACCAGCGACTAGTCTGGCAGCATGGCACTTTAACTGCCCATAGGGAATACAGGGTGACCGGTATGTTTGGTTGGAGAGGTTTGTGGTTTTGGTAGATCCCATGTATGAAGAATTAGGTGTGGTTTGTGAGGTCTTTGCACATGGCCTGCTCATTTGCTGGTGTGCGTGCAAGTGTTTAAAGGGTGTGCGACAAGGAATAAAGCACATTCCATGGAGTATTTGCTTTTACCTCAACATATCTGATTCACGAATCACTGCATGGTGGGTGTGCTACCCCAAAAATATACATTTGAAAATAAAATGTAGAGTTTGGAGAATCCATAACAAATCAGGATACTGTTTAACATAGGTAAGCATTCATATTGCCAAGGACACAGACATTTGAAATCCTCTTTTTAATTTGAATGTTATTTAAATAAAAAGCATTTTTCATTCTAGCAATAATTGAGTTAAATGATTAGACGTACTGGAGAACTTTTATTTGTCAAACTGTTATCAGACAAAACACCAGATGTCTTTAGAACTATTTTTTACACGAAGTGTATACCAATTTAACAGTCACCAGAATGCATTGTTTTATTTATTTTAGTTACTTTGCTGACAATAATGTTAGACTATTTTTATTGGGACCAGATTGTGAACAGCCATGGACTTCATGGTATAGCCATCTAACTATAGAGCTCGAAATGAGCAAAGCTACAAATATTAACGCGTGAAACGACAGCTGCCCATGTACCATCTGAATAATGCAATTGGTCAGATTGTTGGGCCAATTCCCTTACTCTAGCAATGGTCCACAACCTGAAGTTCACAGGTTCAACTACAATGTGTATGGATTTTTTCTTCTTTGAACTCTGTTTAGACCATAACACCATTGTCCAATAAAAAGTAATTTCTATCTTTGTAAATGACAATTTGTGTTGAGCTCAAAGGTTATAGTACGTATATGTCCAGGACTGCCATTTAAGGGAGTTATTGGAAAACGTCTTACAACTTCTGACTTGCTGTATTTAGTAGATATTTAGGTTGTGCATGGCTCTTATAGAGAATTATTCGCGTGAATGGATGGATTCTAAATCCAGTAATTCACGGCTATGATGTAGCAATGTTTGGTAACAGAACTTGTTAACCACTGTTGCTACCTCATGAAGGAATTCCAGGCTGCTCTGACAGGGCTCTCAGAGAGTCTTCAGAACAACATTGAAAATCGGGGATCTCAGCTTCTGGAGGAGGGGCTGGGAAGTCACATAGAATGGTGGGGGTGGGTGTGTGGAAAAGTATGTCTGTTATCTTGCCATTCGCTCCGCCATTTTGCGCTTCACCCTTCATTACTGACCTTCTCTCTGTATCACGAACGCTCTGGGGCTTCACTCTTGATTTGCCTCATTCCTGCACGGATGCCCACTCCCTGTCCGTGCCCCGGCCTGCCACAAACTGACCAACTCATGCCCAACCAGTCGGACAGGGAGTTTCCCAGATGCTTATCGTCTTCACCCTGCGCACTACGCCCTGCAGGGGCCCAACAGCTACCATCTGCTGACTTATCAGATTGACCTCTGCTTGTTGTGTAATTATGGTTTTCGCCTACGCCCTGCAGGGGCCCAACAGCTACCATCTGCTGATTTATCAGATTGACCACTGCTTGTTGTGAATATGGGTTTTTGTTTGTTCTCCTTACACGCACAGGGTGGGGATGAAGGGTATATAAGATGCGGAACCAAAGTACTCAGCACACTGCCTCCTCAGACAGCTATGGGTGTCTGTTGCTGATGCTCTCTCTCTCATGAGATCAAAATAAACATCTTTTCTCTCCGTGCTCCAGTGTTGGTCTCAATTTGTATTCCGGACCCGTGGACGAAGGGTGACCCTGCACCTTTGGGTGGTCTTCTGAGGAGACCCCAAATCCACAATTGGCGCCCAAACGTGGGGCCCCATCAGTGACGCGGCTGCCCGGTCGAGGGGTCCCGACGAGGAAGTTGAACGGATGGTGGTGGGGTATACCTACGCGAAAAAGACCCTCGTCCTCGTAGCCACCACCTGACCTTCACTACATCTGAAAAGACCCCCGCAAGTGGCGCCGGTCCTGACTCGGGCCCCCGATAGACTTGGACGATCCTTGCAGTAAAGAGACCGCCTGGAGAACGAGACAAAGGATTCTGGTAGGGTCGCTGGTTTGCGATACCTTTTTGTTCGTTTTGTTGTCTGGTTCTCCTTCACTCTTTGCAAAAAGTGAAGGTAGACGGGTAATGTAGACTTTTTGTCCGACTTAGAAACTTGTAAAAGACGGTTTTTTTTCTGTAAAGATAACCTAGAGAAACATGCCCGTGTTTAGTAAATTTGTACGATGGTGCTGTTGTTGCACATCTAGCTCAAAGGTGTTGGAAGAAAGTCAGCCAGCCCCCCCGGAGGGTACCCCGAGTAAGGATATGTACATAAGATATGGTATTTCTCCCATAATATATAACTCATTGTGGCACACATCTAAAGATATAGAGACCCAGTGGCCCATATACGGTTCTTTTGAAGCACAAAAAATTGAGACTGTAGAAATACAACTCCATAGACGAAGGTCGCGACAAGCTACGTTTGACGCCCTAGGCCAATGGAAAAAGGAGGGAGCTGAGAGAGAAAGAAGGGCCCAGGCGAGGCTACAGAAAAAGGCTGGAAAAAACGATAACCAGGCGTTGATAGAATTACAACAAGAAAAAGTTGCGTCCAACATCGCATAGTGCGGATAGGGAACGCAGGTTGAATGCGTCTGGTCAGTATCCTGTGCATTATGCACCACTAGCGCCAGCGGACCCCCATGAAGAGGAACTCCTCCTCCTCCCGTTACCGCCACCATATCATGTCCCTCACATTCCCCATGCCCCCCCACAGATGGACGAGCAAAGACACCCCGAGAATGTTCAGCCCCCACCTCCTGATCTCACTGCTCCTCCCGCCCAAATTGACACCGAACCAACGCCCTCTGCCCGATCCCGAATACCTTGTGTCACCCAAACGGAAAAACTTGCCCTTGAAGGCCTAGCCCGCACCTGCCTGGAGGACCGTTCCACCCCTAATCAGATTCGCGCCATTTACGAAGCCTATACACCACCACAGAAGGGTTATTTCCTACAACGATTTGTTTATGAAGTGTTCTCCCTGTATGAGAAACGCTACAGAGTAACGCCAGAAGAGTATGTTAGAGAATTGTACCGTAAGCTGTATAGAAGGGCGAGAAAGTGTTGAAGAAAGCCACAATTTGTTAGCACTAACGCTACAAATGATGGAAGGTCTAAGAAGGAGCAAGGACGGGGAGGAAAAGTTACCAGTAGTAGAAGGCGCAGTAGGAGGCCACATGGCGCCAATAAGAGAGGATGCCCCAGTTTTTGTCCCTGCTCGAGGACAGGGTACTGCTGAGGGAGTAGATAGCCCGGATGCGAAGAGCAGGACGTTATATAACTGGGTGTATACTCCATGGCTTCGAGCTTTTAAAAAGGACCTGCCTGACCCCCGGAAGAATCCTACGGGATTCTACGAAGGGCTGGACACGGTTATTACCACTTACACAATGACACTAACTGACATAGATCAGTTCTTTGGATTAATCCTGCCGCCAGATATTTGGAGGCCCATAAGGAAAGTTCACGATGAGGCCTCGTTCGGACATAAGTGGGAAGATCTGGCGACAATGGATAGGGACAGAAAACCAGGTGGAAGGCCTGCAGAAGCAATCTTAGCACTACCAGGTAACATAGTGAAGAAGTTGAAGGCAACAATTCCGGCCAGGAAAGTAGATTGGACAGTCATCACGGCTTGTAAACAAAAATCTGAGGAAACCACATCTGACTACTTCTCCCGCCTCAGCCAGGTGTTCATTGACTATAGCGGACAGGACTCGACAACTGAGACAGGCCGACACTTGCTAGTGCAGACTTTTGTTAAAGGACTGTTGCCACCCATTTCAACCAAGTTACAGAGTAGTTAAAGTATATGGCCAGCGTCCACGCCAGCACAAATATTAACGATGGCCCAATATTATGAACATTTGCAGAATAAAATAGAAGAGGAAAAAGACAAAAAGAGGAGAGACTTAATAGAGAAGGTAATGCTGTCTCAAATAAGTACTAGAGGAGGGGGTATGAAAATAGGGCCACAACCTTTATACCAACCTGCAGCTGCTAGGATACACCAAACTCCACGCCAATTGTCCCAGGATCAATGCGCGTACTGTAAAGAGATGGGCCACTGGCGCGCAGATTGTCCTCTTTTACAGCGAAATACCATGGTGGGGGGAAGGGGGCTGAGTAGGGGAAGGGGAAGAGTCCCACCGTCCAACGAACAACGCATCAATGTCTTCGATAACAGTAGACAGGCTTTTGCACACGATTTCACAATTGACCACTTCCCCGACAGTGAATTTGCATGAGACAGCCAGGGACAGGGAAAGGAACCAGTGGAACTTCCAGTCGATCAATCAGGCTCCTATGTCACAGCTTCAGTGGTTGGAACTCAGGGAAAATTCTTGGTCGACACAGGGGCATCTAGAAGTGCCCTCTCTCAAAAACTGATTCCTAGGGCGCCCCTGTCTGGCTTATCGGTCACATCCGTAGGATTTGACGGCAAGCCCTCCACCAACCCCCTTTCTACTGATGTGCCACTGGACATACAAGGAAACACAGTAATGGCATCTTTTCTGCTCTCCCCAAATTGCCCAGATAATTTGATGGGCATTGATCTCTTAAAACATTACAGAGCCACCATTTGCTGTTCTCCCCAAAATGTCCGAGTAATATTGTTTGACAATAATTGTACCCCCGATTATGAATCCCGTTTTTATTGTCTCACTGAGTCTGAGCAGCAGGACTTGTCCCAATTACCCGACGCCCTGTGGGCCGTAACGGACACCGACGTGGGGGAAATTGTGATGGACCCTGTCAAAATAACAGTAAAACAGATTGCGCATCTTCCCCGCCTCCCTCAGTACAACATTTCTGCAGATGGCGAAAAAGCCCTCATGACTATAGTGCAGGATATGATTGCAGCTGGGGTAGTTGAGGAAGTCCAGTCCAACATCTGCAATAGTCCTATCCTCCCAGTTTTGAAACGTACGTCCACCTCTGAGAAAATATACCGTTTTGTCATTGACCTTCGCGCAATTAACAAAATAGTGGTCCTGCAATATCCTGTGGTTTCTGACATAACAACTATATTAACAATGATCCCATCAACTGCTACCACCTTCACAGTGATAGACCTCAAGAATGCCTTTTTCTCCATACCAATCCATCCAGATTCCCGATACCTCTTTGGCTTCACCCACAGGAACAGATCCTACCGTTTCTGTAGGGCCCCCCAGGGGTACACTGAGAGTCCGAGCATATACAGCCAAGCTCTTAAACAACAGCTGGATCAGATAAAATTACCACCTGGCACTGCCCTCATCCAGTACGTCGATGACATACTTCTGGCTGCAGACACTCCCGCCCTGGCCCGCACCGCATCACTTACTACTCTAAACTTTTTGGCATCACAGGGCCATAAGGTGTCCAAGAATAAGATACAGTATTGTAGACAGAAGGTGGCCTACCTCGGCCATCTGCTGTCTAAGGAGGAACGTACCCTCACACCTGACCACATCCAAACAATACTACGCCTTCCTTCTCCTACTACCCAAAGAGATGTTCGTGCACTAATTGGTCTCACTTCCTTTTGTCGTCAATGGATTCCAAATTTTTCCCTCATAGTTAAGCCACTCCTTGCTTTACTTACAAAAGACACACCCACACCTCTCCCTTGGACACATGAACATGACCAAGCCTTTCAAGACTTACGCCACGCTCTTTGCTCTGCACCAGTACTGGGCACACCTGACTACTCTAAACCCTTCTGCCTCTACACCCATGAACGCTTAGGATGCGCTCTCTCAATCCTGACCCAAGTTCACGGCACCAAACAACGCCCATGCGCCTACTTCTCGGCCACTCTAGACCCTGTGGCCCGAGGTCTGCCCCCTTGTCTTAGAGCGGTCGCGGCTGCGGCCGTCTCCATACGACAAAGTGAGGGAATTGTTTTGGGATCCAAATTGACGGTATTAGTTCCCCACGCAGTAGACATATTACTGAACCAGACCAAGACACAACACCTCACTAGCGCACGACTGACAGGATACGAACTTACGTTGTTAGCACCCCATGTCACGCTAAAGCGATGTACGACTTTAAACCCCGCCACACTCCTGCCCACACCAGATTCAGATGCCACAAACATTCCACATGACTGCCTCTTCCAAACAGAAGAACAGACTAAGGGGCGGGTGGATTTGAAAGACATCCCTCTCACGGAACACGATGGGCAATTGTGGGTGGACGGGTCTTGTATTAAACTATCAGATGGTACTACATCTGCTGCCTATGCCGTCACTACTACCAACACCATTGTTGAAACTGCACGCATACCTCAGAAATCGGCCCAGGCAGCAGAGCTTATAGCTCTCACCCGCGCTTGTATCCTTAGCCAGAGTCTCGCTGTCACCATCTATACCGAGAGCCAATACGCATTTGGAGTAGCCCACAGTTTTGGTATCCTCTGGAAGGAAAGAGGGTTCCTAACGTCCCATGGTACACCCATCCAACATGGTGACTTAGTAACTGCATTGCTCCAAGCCTTGACACTGCCCCGAGCACTAGCTATTGTTAAATGCAACGCACACAAGAAAGTCACAGACGAAATAGGACTAGGAAATGCCTTTGCTGACGAGACAGCCCGGGCTACTGCACAAAAAAGAGCACATACCACTATGTACATAGTAAAATCCCAAGCAGAGAAGTGGCATGACGTTAGACAACAGATTCGGGATATCCAGTCTACTGCCACTCCTGGAGAACTTCAACAATGGGAAAAAGAGGGCATGCTCGACGAAGAAAATTGTTGGCGGTCCAAGGACACAAAGCTTTGGAAATTGCCAAATGCCTATCTCCTCCCATTGCTGAACATGACTCATTTACCGGCCCACACCAATGCTGCCACCATGACTAAAATATTACAGGAAGTGTGGGATAACAACCAACTCCGGTCTACTGCCACCAGGCTGGTCCAACAATGTTTGGTTTGCCTCCGCTACAATGTAGGAAAAGGGACTCGGGTACCACGGGCAGGATATGCCATCCCTACATCACCCTTCGAAGTCCTGCAGATGGATTATATCCAAATGGAACGATGCAACAACCTTAAATATGTTTTGGTGGTTGTTTGCGCGTTCAGCAAATGGGTGGAGGCCTACCCGGTCAGAGACAACACTGCCCTAACTACTGCCAAGATATTGTTAAAGGAGTTTTTCCCCGCTACGGCCTTTGCCGAGTCCTCTGGAGTGACAGCGGGAGTCACTTCATTGGAGAAGTAGTCAAGCACATCTTAGCGGGATTGGGGGTTCAACAGAAATTTCATGCCGTCTTCCACCCCCAATCGGCAGGCCTAGTGGAAAGATACAATGCCACAATCAAATCTAAATTAGCCAAAATAGTGGAAACTACGGGGCTCAGATGGCCAGATGCGTTGCCACTGGCCCTTCTATCAATAAGATCTGTCCCGCATTCTCGCACCTCGTTGACCCCATACGAGGTGGTTTCTGGACGCCCAATGAACATCTGGGGCGCCCCCCCTGCTACCACATTGTCTGATTCCCCTTGTGAATTGCTGAGTGATTATTTGTCTGTACTTACACGAACTTTGTCCTCCATTCATCAACAGATCCAGGAAGCATTGCCTGACCGATCCACTGGGCCGGGACACACCGTCCAACCCGGTGATCACGTGATGATAAAGAATTTCGCTCGCAAGAAAACATTGGAACCCCGGTGGAAGGGTCCCCTGCTAGTCCTCCTGACAACTAGAACGGCCCTGCGAGTGGAAGGCAACAAATCCTGGATACATGCCGTACATTGCCGGAAGGTCCCCAGTATCACCCAAACTGATCCCACCTTGTCCACCTACAAGGAAGTATTAACGTGCGACCCCCCTGTGTATGGCCTCCAAGAACCAGAACTCGAATTATTCGAAGATAACACCGTGCCAACCAAAGAAGGATACAACCTCCGTCCACGCACAGCCTCTGGAGCTCCAGCGACCGGACAGGTTAGGTGAGCCAAAAGTCGCAGGGCGGTAGTACAGGCTGGAAGGGTGGATTGGTACTCCTTGTAGTGGGGTACAGAGAAGCCTAGCCAGTGAAGCAACCACCAGCTACCGGCGGCGCATAGGGCTCAACTTTCCTCTCCAACAGCTGTAGAGCCCAAAAGAAGACTGATTATGACCAATGACGAAACAATGGAACTTTCCAACAAGAAGATAGCATCATGTAACAAACTGCATAATAACAGGTCAATAGCTTTGACGACAGTTCTCTTCATTACTATTATCTTCGCCAACCTCTTCTGGATCATAGAGGAAGGGGCACCAGCCAAGGATACCATATTGCCAACTGATGCCACGCCTCCTGAACACTCCCATGTCTCCTTATCCCCTTATCTCCAAAATAGGCGACAAGAGTTTTGGAACAACACCTTCATCCAAATGTTGAATCAACATAATGCGATATTGAATAAAACGAACTGTTGGGTCTGTGGTCTCTTGCCTCACTCCACGGAAAATAACATACCCTTCCTCCCTTACTTTTACTCTATACACGCCTCTTGCGCTGCCTGGATGTCGCTCATCATGGGCGCCCATCGGTCCAACGGCCTTGCCGATATCGTTCTCCAACAATTGCAAGATGAGTTCTGGCAGAACAAAACGGGCAACGCTGTTTGTCCAACTAACAATTCTACACGCATGTCTGAGGACGAGAAGGAGGAAATGCTGGTATTCAACTCTACCAATAGACCTCACTTCTCCAGCTTCAAAGCAAGGACACCCGCCAAGCGGACGCCACCTCTAGCTGTTGTTCGCATTCCTGGACTTGTATGTATCAGAGGCTTAGGTACTGAGTACGTTGGGGACAGTTCTTGTACCATAACAACAACTCTGAACACAACATCTCCACTGCCCCTTGTTGCCTCCCGAAGCACCTATTTCGTGTGTGGGACAAAGGCATACACCTGGCTTCAGAAAAACTGGGGAGGCACATGTTATATAGCTTTCCTCCTTCCCCCTGTCTATATTGCTTCTCCTCTTCATCATCGCGCCCGCCGCAGCAACGATGTGTCGACCAGACAGACACCACCTCTCAACAATTCCTGGATGCCATGAAGGGCTTCCTTCCTTTCTGGGGACCGATGGCAAACAGCGGAGCCATTCGCCACCTCACCAGAGTCATGGAAGCCACCGTCAACATCACAGCTGGTATTTTGGCCAACACTGCGGAGCTCCAAGCGGTACGCCTTGTCACTCTACAAAACCGCATGGTCCTTGATGTTATCCTAGCTGACCGCGGAGGAGCATGCCGCATCATCGGCACCAGCTGTTGCGTGTACGTCCCAGATCATTCCTCATCTGTCTACGAGGCTATTTCCACGCTTCATCAAATCGCCTCTGATCTCCATCAAGACACCGGCCCATGGTCCCTTGGTTCCTGGATATGACAACTTCTACTGACATGGGGATGGAAGGTCCTAATGATTATCCTAATACCTCTTGCATTGATCTTCTTTTGCTGTCTTTGCCTTCAATGTGGTCCCCCACTCTGCTGCCTCTGCGCAAAGGCTATCAAGCCAGTCCCCGTACATGCACATGTCAAGAACGATAAAATAATGACTGAACGCGAGACACAGCTATTGATGAACATTGTAATCGACTGAAAATGGTTTCGCTTATGGCAAATGGAGGGACTGTGGAAAAGTATGTCTGTTATCTTGCCATTCGCTCTGCCATTTTGCGCTTCACCCTTCATTACTGACCTTCTCTCTGTATCACGAACGCTCTGGGGCTTCACTCTTGATTTGCCTCATTCCTGCACGGACGCCCACGCCCTGTCCGTGCCCCGGCCTGCCACAAACTGACCAACTCATGCCCAACCAGTCGGACAGGGAGTTTCCCAGATGCTTATTGTCTTCACCCTGCGCACTACGCCCTGCAGGGGCCCAACAGCTACCATCTGCTGACTTATCAGATTGACCTCTGCTTGTTGTGTAATTATGGTTTTCGCCTACGCCCTGCAGGGGCCCAACAGCTACCATCTGCTGACTTATCAGATTGACCTCTGCTTGTTGTGTAAATATGGGTTTTTGTTTGTTCTCCTTACACGCACAGGGTGGGGATGAAGGGTATATAAGATGCAGAACCAAAGTACTCAGCAGACTGCCTCCTCAGACAGCTATGGGTGTCTGTTGCTGATGCTCTCTCTCTCATGAGATCAAAATAAACATCTTTTCTCTCCGTGCTCCAGTGTTGGTCTCAATTTGTATTCCGGACCCGTGGACGAAGGGTGACCCTGCACCTTTGGGTGGTCTTCTGAGGAGACCCCCAAATCCACAGGTGGCCATGTATTTTTTTTCCATTTTGACAGGGAGGAGAGCCCATTTTATGTACTGCTCTCCCATTAATTCTCTTCTCCTGCGCAGCAGTTGAAATCAAGGGCAGATGAATTTGGGGGCCACATTTATAGATAGGTAAAAAGTGAATTACTGTGATTTTTTCACCTCTGGATTCTGAATGAAATTGTAAACAACTCGAGCTTCGCACTCTTCCTGTGATCAGTTACTGTTTATTAGCATGCAGGCAAACTCATATTTTCAATATTGTTCGAAACAAGTAACAATTACCGTCATAAAGGTCAAAGGTCAGGTGACTTTCCTTCCTCTTTTGCCAATTGGAGATGGAACAGTGGGCTTTAAATGGTGTGTCGTGTAAGTTGACCCCATGGTTTTGAATACATTTCCTCTCTCCTTTTGTGATAGGTTGGTTTGTTACATTGAAAATCATTGTACCCACCATCAGAACATAAACATTTCAGGCCCTTATTTTCAGTGCAGTGTAACTCCAGACTCAAGAGCAAACATCGCTTTGCGCCTGTGTCGTGATTTCAGGTTTTCCAGTAATTACAGAATTTCGCAATTTTCCCGTACACACTTCTCCGGAATCAGCCTCCTAGAATTTGTTTGAGAAAAACATAATTGGAAAAAGGCAAAACGTGCAGGCTGTGTTACCGCGTGTTATGTCTCATTCTCATATTTACATTTTATATGCAGAACTTGGAATGGGTGGAAAAATAAAACACACTGTAAATATCACACATTTTGGCTATTATCTTTCACAGGGTGTAGTATTGCCGCCCAAAATGAGGCACAGGGTCAGCTGATTTGCATATGGCCATGTCTGAACTGGGGTGGTGGAGTGAGCTAAAGAATGATGATGGATTAAACCCAGATCAGTTGACTAGGGGTGAGTGTTTGATTAGCTCAAACGCTCTGTCCATCATCCCCTTTGGTATCGCTTTGTTCGCCCTAAGTTGGCAGGGTATGCCCAGACGTGGGTCCCTTGCTCACTTTGCCACTGGATTCAAGCTAGCCTGGCTGATGACGGCTGAATAGCCAGAAACCGGTCCCAGGATGCTTGTTTCCGGTCCAGGGAAGACATGGCTTGGCAGTTCGGGCTGGACTGTTCCCATGAGGCACAGGGTCAGACTGATTTGCATATGGCCATGTCTGAACTGGGGTGGTGGAGTGAGCTAAAGAATGATGATGGATTAAACCCAGATCAGTTGACTGGGGGTGAGTGTTTGATTAGCTCAAACGCTCCGTCCATCATCCCCTTTGGTATCGCTTTGTTCGCCCTAAGTTGGCAGGGTATGCCCAGACGTGGGTCCCTTGCTCACTTTGCCACTGGATTCAAGCTAGCCTGGCTGATGACGGCTGAATAGCCAGAAACCGGTCCCAGGATGCTTGTTTCCGGTCCAGGGAAGACATGGCTTGGCAGTTCGGGCTGGACTGTTCCCATGAGGCACAGGGTCAGACTGATTTGCATATGGCCATGTCTGAACTGGGGTGGTGGAGTGAGCTAAAGAATGATGATGGATTAAACCCAGATCAGTTGACTGGGGGTGAGTGTTTGATTAGCTCAAACGCTCCATCCATCATCCCCTTTGGTATCGCTTTGCTCGCCCTAAGTTGGCAGGGTATGCCCAGACGTGGGTCCCTTGCTCACTTTGCCACTGGATTCAAGCTAGCCTGGCTGATGACGGCTGAATAGCCAGAAACCGGTCCCAGGATGCTTGTTTCCGGTCCAGGGAAGACCTGGCTTGGCAGTTCGGGCTGGACTGTTCCCATGAGGCACAGGGTCAGACTGATTTGCATATGGCCATGTCTGAACTGGGGTGGTGGAGTGTGCTAAAGAATGATGATGGATTAAACCCAGATCAGTTGACTGGGGGTGAGTGTTTGATTAGCTCAAACGCTCCGTCCATCATCCCCTTTGGTATCGCTTTGTTCGCCCTAAGTTGGCAGGGTATGCCCAGACGTGGGTCCCTTGCTCACTTTGCCACTGGATTCAAGCTAGCCTGGCTGATGACGGCTGAAAAGCCAGAAACCGGTCCCAGGATGCTTGTTTCCGGTCCAGGGAAGACATGGCTTGGCAGTTCGGGCTGGACTGTTCCCATGAGGCACAGGGTCAGACTGATTTGCATATGGCCATGTCTGAACTGGGGTGGTGGAGTGAGCTAAAGAATGATGATGGATTAAACCCAGATCAGTTGACTGGGGGTGAGTGTTTGATTAGCTCAAACGCTCCGTCCATCATCCCCTTTGGTATCGCCCAAAATACTGAGGCTCTCGGAATGTGGCTCTAACAGTGGTAAGTTTTGGCAAAGCCAATTGGTCTAGCGTTGATGTGCTTACGCATCTAAACACAGGAGTTTACAGATACTGTTTGCATGCATAGCAATACCAAATGGTGTTAAGCACATTAAAGCCAGACCTATCCTCTAAGGCAGTGCTGGCAAAAATAGGTTGCAAATAGCAAATAAAGAATTCAGCGTGGCAAACAATGCAATGGTTAGTTTTCAGCTGTAAAATAGTCCCTCATGCATTCCACGGGAAGCAACTGCAAGAAGGTGGAGTGATACACCAAACAGAATGAGGTGAGAGAGGTATTTAACTTCCTGGGTGCACCGTAAGTAATTTATTTGTACATATATTTTGAAGAACTTGTTAGAATAGGCCGCACTAACAGCTGCACTGTCCAGTCAGACCTAAAAACCGTGTTGGCAGTCTCCCTTTTACTTGGCAGTAACCAGACTTCCTTATAAGATCATCACATGCAGTGGTTAATACTTAGTTACTACCCCCCCCCCCCTCACTCTGTAAACGTCATTGGCCCATTACAGGATGAGGAATGGGTTGAGTCTGATGGGCTCTGTGCGTGACCCGCAGATCGTGCCCCTGGGAGTGAGTCCTCCAGATTCAGCAACTCCAACTGAGATTCCTGGAAAATGATCAGTCCAGAGGGGACGTGATAAGACCCAGAGGCGAGCAGCAGGCTCTGATATTCATTCTGAAGTCATGTGCTGGCCCGGCTCACCGTGTACAAGAAACCAAACCCCTTCGTGGTGAGGGCTCTGCCTTCCAACACATTACGAAATATCCGTGTGTTTTGTTCTGTACTCGTCTGATTTAGTTCTCTTGGTATCTGAGGAATTCTCAGATTGAGGAACGCTCAGGGCGAGGGAGGGGGCGTCAAATCTGAATTTCTGTCGCCCCACGTAGCAGATAAACATCGTGAAAAACTTGTGACTGTGTTAAAAAAAACTGTATCATGCTGTGAGTGCTTATTTCGAAGGATTGCTAGTCCTCGTCTGAAATAGAACATTTTGAGATGCTCGTTAACAGTGTGAATTGATAACAAACAAAGACAGCCTGTAGCAATGTCTTAGTCTATGTGCATGTTCTACATAAGAAATCCCATGTTAGATCCATGTTACATTGACAATTGCACGTTTACCAAATGAATTGTTTGTGCTTCTTACTGAAGTTAAGTGAATGCCCACATCCCGCTGCTGCACTTGGATAAGGAGAAATGGATGGATAAGGACGGCATGACTGTCCCAGCCAGGGACCCTGATGAGGACATCCGGCCTCAGGGCCCGCAGTCTGCATGGCAAATCCAAGAATGTAGTCCCCCTTGAGCCCTTCCATCTTCCCCAGTGAGGTAATATAAACACTTACAAATGGCCCAATTCACAAAGGTAAACTTAGACTTGAAGCCTTAAGTTTACCTTTGTGAATCGGGCCCAAAATGTACAATTGGTCTATCGGTGATTCTTAGAAATGGGGTCTCCAGTTGGCAGAGGTATGCACCCTGTCCAAGTAGCGACCCTCACTGTAGTCAGGGTAAGTGTAGTACAGACTAAATGTTAACCTGTGCTCACCCTCTGGTAGCTTGGCACAGAGCAGTCAGGCTAAAAAACACACACACACACACACACACACACACACCACACCACACCACACCACACCACCCCCTCTACCCCCCATGGAGCATGTGCCGGATACAGGAATCACACAGATCCCCCTTACAGTACCATGACTGCGTCAGGAATCAAAGAAGATGCATCAAACAGAGGTACTGAGGCGTTGCATGTGATGCGTCAATTCCTTAAGGCGCTGTAGGGTTGTTGAGCTTCCATGCTCGGGGACGATGCATTGCGCAAAGGAGGGGATGCGTCAGTTGCGGTGCGAGGCCTCTGTTCCTGAAGGTGACACGGCGTCAATGATGCGTTGATTCTGCGGCGTCTAATTCGAACCCTAGGCTGAAGGCAATGCGTCGGTCAAAAGCCACACAGGGCTGCGTCGAAGTCGAAGCGGTGCGTTGCAGACTTTGGTGATGCAGTGCTCGAGATTCATGCAGCGGCGGTTCTTCGGAGGCGGTTCTTCGGAGGGCCTGGGTCGGCAAAGTTGGGGCTGCATTGAAAGTCGAGGTCATTGCGTTGCGCACTCAGCGAGCAATGTCCACGGCTTTGGTGCAGGCAGCTGCGATATGTCTGTTTCGCAGGGATGCAGCGGTTCCGAAATGGTGCTTTGGGTCGATGCATTAATTTCTTGATTGCAGCACCAAGGGCTAAGGACTGGTTTTGGCACTACTTGGCAGGTCAGGACTCGCATCAGAGGAGCCCAGGTGCTTGTTGCAAGATGCAGGTGAAGTCTTTGATGTCCCTGAGACTTCAGCAACAGGAGGCAAGCTCAGTCAAGCCCTTGGAGAACCTTAGAAAGCTCGATGCAGAGTATAGTCCAGTCCTCTCACTCCCAGTCAAGAAGCAGCAGACAGCAGGGCAGCACAGCAAAGTGGCAGTCCCTCCTGGCAGTACAACAGCTCTTCTTCCTTATAGAATGTTCTCAGTCCAGAAGCATTTTGAGTATATGGTGTCTGAGGTCCAGTGCTTTTACCTATTTCAGCCTTTGAAGTAGGGAGACTTCAAAGAAAGGTATTTGTATTGCTCAAGACCCAGCCCTTCTAGCCCTGGCTCCAGTCTCACTACAGGGGGGTATGCAGCTTTTTGTGAGGAGACAAGCATAGCTCTAATCGGGTGCAAATGTCAACTCCTCCCACCACTATATCTCATGAAGATCCATCAACCTGGTGATGGCCCATCAGGCTATGCAGGGCACACCTCCGCACCCTTTGTGTGTGACTTCCTATAGTGAGTTCACAAAGCCCAGCTGTCACCCTGACCCAGACGTTTATTCTAGGGACAGGCAGAGGCACAGGATCGTTAAAGTAAGAAAATGCCAACTTCCTAAAAGTGGCATTTGCAGATCTGCAATTTAAAAACAAACTTCACTAAAAGATGTTTTTAAATTGTGAGTCCAGAGACACCAAATTCCAATTTTCTATCTGCTCCCAATTGGACTTAAACTAATAAAATGTTACAGTGCAGCTCCAATGCTAACCTATGGGAGAGATAGGCCGTGCTGTAGTGAAAAACACATTTAGCAGTGTTTCATTACCAGGACATGTAAAACTCAAAAGCACATGTCCTACCTTTTAAATACACTGCACCCTGCCCATGGGGCCAACTAGGGCCTACCTTAGGGGTGCCTTACATGTAATAAAGTGGAAGGTTTGGGCTTGGCAAGTAGGTGAACTTGCCAGGTCGACATGGCAGTGTAAAACTGCACACACAGGATCTGCAGTGTCAGGACTGAGACAGGTTTGAAGGGCTGCTCATGAGGGTGGCACAATCAGTGCTGCAGGTCCTCTAGTAGCATTTGATTTACAGGTCCTGGGCACGTGTAGTGCACTGTACCCGTGACTTTTTAGTAAATCAAATATGCCAATCATGAAGAAAGCACACATACCATGTTTTAGAGGAGAGAGCATATGCACTTTAGCACTGATTAGCAGTGGTAAAGTGCCCAGAGTCCTAAATCCAACAAAAAGAAGGTCCGAAAAACAGGCGGAGGAAGGCAAATAGTTTGGGGATAACCCTGCAAAAAGTACCAGGTCCTCCAGTGATGTACCAAAAAACACATATTAACTGAATCAAGAACTCTTGCGTATGTTCTATTTGCTGTTTGGGCCCATTCATGCGCTTAATCGCTTTAGAAAGTTACTGAAAACCTTTTTGTTCAATAGAAAACATATCTGGCCATGGTAACTCATTAGCTTTCGGTTAATGAGCTGCATGAAACATCGATATACTTGCGCTATGGAAATAACTGTTAACATAACAGATGTCTAAGTGCACCTGTTACTTAACATCCATATTGGATTTGGCACATTGTGCCTCCTCTGTGTTCACTTGGTCAGTATGTTGCCTTAGCAACTCTCCTCTACAGAAGTACTAAACAGGCTATGATGGCTGCCGCAGAACACTAAATCAGTTGCAGTCCCTCACCTACAGGTTTTAAGCCAGGAGGTGTGGTAAACGGTAATGCTGTGACATGCAACACTCAGGAGGCTGCAATAAAAGACTAGTACCTGGGAAAAGAGGCATCTTGACTCACCACAAATGTTCGAAACAATCCACTATCGGCCAAAAAATGCTAACCTTTTGGGTTTCTTTTTTCAATAACTTGAATTTTTAGGTTTGAATAATTTTCATGACTGTAAACATCAATGGCCAATGGAATCCATGGAATATCCTCATTCCAGATCGGTCTCATCTGCTGCTTTCCTGGTTAGCAAATTAAGTTGATCCGTTTCTTCAGGGGTGCTTCCTGCCTTAGGGCATTGGGGCATTGCCCCACTGATATTTGGCCCTCCTCACCCCCAGTGCATATGACTGAATTTACACAGTAAAGTACACTTACAATAATTGAAACTGATTAAAAAAGTGTGATTCGCGAGTCAGCATTCAGCTGTGGGCACGGCGGCGACTCTGAAGGGGGTGGGGCTTCAATTAATTTGATAGGCAGGCACACATGGGTTGCAGGCAGCGAGCGGATGGCACCTAGGCCACAAAGTGTGCATGTCTGGTTGGACGGCTGGCTTTCTCCGGCCAACCCTACATGTTTACTAGATGCTTCTCCACTCTGCACATTATTGAGCAGGGTTTAGACCCCCAGTCTCCTAATAAGTGGTGTTTGCCCGCTCAAGCCAGTCCTGGAACTTCTCTCTTACTGTGTAACAGCAAGGAATCAGCGTCAGAATTGGCTGAGAGATACGGTTGCTGGGGCCTAGGCTAGGCCTCTAGTGTACAGTTTGTACATAAGGCGCTGCAGGGGCAGGAGGTTCTGCCCATGGAGCACTGAGCAATTACTATAATGTCTTATTGTCAAGCCATGCAGTGATTGGCTATTCCTGCCGTGTGCTGGGCTGCTGCTCGGCCACAGCCTGTCCCCCCCTCTCCCCCCTCTCTGCAAGCGAGCAGTGAGGAGTCGGACCACACCTGTGACCCTACAGCTGCTGTGGCCGGGCAGGTTCGAGTTGAGCCTTGTGTGGGACTGTGATCACCACTACGAAGATCCGACTCGGGAATCGAGTGGACAGTCAGTAGACTTGGGTCACTAACAGCCAGCCAGTACCACTCAACCCTGAGCAAAAGTAGGTAGCACAAATTATTCTGTAAAAATGTTATATTGCCATTATTGTGTATATTATGTGGAAGTGGAACTTGACAAAGGAAGGCAGCAATGGTGTCTTTGCAAGTGTTTAGTGGTAATTGGGAGGAGAAGCAAGGTGAGGTTGGGTTCAGTAATGTTTAGTGTGTTTGGTGGTTTGGTCGTGTCATCACTAATGAAAATTGTGTGTATGGAACTGTTGAAGAGTTGGTTTAAACCCTCCTCTCTCCACCTATACGATCGATGTGCCTTTGTGGTCGTCTCCTGTCTGGAACCTGGATACCTGTAGCTTTTGCCACCCTATAAATTCGAACTCAACTTCAGTCACCTAAAACAGCCTCTAACTTCCATTATGTGCCAAGCTGGAGCATTGATGACATACCAGGACTTCTAGGCCAACCATATTTACCATATTTGTCCTTTTTAGCACATTATAGAGTGCTAATCATGAGCCAAAACGGAAATAACATGTTAAAACTGGTTGCCAAAATTGCCTGCGTCCACTGTGTCCCATATATCCGCAAACTGTGAACAAACAACAATAGGCTAGCTGTTGTGGCACAATGTTATTTGTGCCCTGAGATGGCAAAGTGCTTACTGAAAAATGTGTGTACCCTTTGTAGTGTGGAATTTCCAGCTCTACTGGATTTAGTATAGATCAAAGCGTAATTTGGGTAACTAATAATATAGACTGCACAGTTTTACCATTACAGATGAATACGCAAGAGGAAAGCCCAGTGCAGAGCGATATCTCCTAAGATTGACCTACTGCTGGTATCGTCCCCGAAGATATGTTCTTACCCCGCATTCCAACACCATGCATATCATCACAACGCATTTATAACAACGCAAGTGCTGTTACAACGCGTTACCGTCACAACGCACACTTTTACATCGCATATGCCTTTACCACGCATACCATTACAACGCAAAGGCATGCGTGGTAAAGGCATATACTTTGTAAAAGTGTTTAAGGTAAGTATATATATATATATATCTACATATGTCATGTGATCAAGGCCGTTGTACGGCCGAAATGCGTCATGGCGATTGTGGTGGATTAAAGGCGATTAAATAAACACCAACTAAGCACGAATATTGGGTTCACGCTTTGTTCTTTCCCGCGGAAGGGAAATTTGTGAATGCGGCGTTACGACGATATATATTAATATATATATTAATATATATTTACTGAAAACTGAACTCACTAAATGGTGGGAAAAGAAGTCGCTTGAGAAGTACAGAGATGCTAATAGGGTACCAAGAGGATTAAGAGTGCTGATCGCACCAACATTTGAGAACCCCAGTCCATCTATGTTAAAGGAGTGGGCAGAAAACAATCTGCAGGCACCGATGAACATGGTAACCATTCTCATTAAATATGCCGAAATTGACCGAGATACAACACTCAAAGAAATGGAAAGGGTCAATGGCCTACTGGATGGGTTGGAACAAAAATAAATTATTACTAAAGGATGCGCAGACATTGAATCAAGATTGAAAAAACATGAAGACCCAATCAAAGCTAGAAAAATCTTTAAGTTCGCGCGTGATAAAAATGATTATGCAACAGGTAGGGTGTTTACTTTTTCACGTAAATTTGATACTTGTAGAAGACAAGCTCTGACCAATAAAACGCTTCGAAGTCCTAATGACAACACAGGCAGGAAATGTTGTAGAGAATTCAGAGTCCGAGGCCGGTTCACTTACCAGCAATAGTGATTCTGATGACAGTAGGCAAGTCACAATAGGCCCACATGATTTGGGGGCAACCAACCTGACACCAGCGGAAGAACTCCATTTTTTACGTCAGGACAGGAGGCAGACTTTGCGGCCACGGAATCCTCAAGTGAAAGCAGGCGAAGGAGGAACAAGCGCAGGAGTGAGAGGAGGAGGAAAAACAAACGGAAATACCAACAGAACAACACAAGCCAGGAAGTCGCGACGGTAACCATGCTTAAGGATAACACTGTAATTAATCTCACGGACATTGCATTAACAGCTGCAGAATCGCAATAGCTTTCGCTGGCCCTTACATATTGCCCGGAAAGTAACTTTGAATATAATCAGTCTAGAATAGATGTATACAAATTCATCCGCAAATTAAAACTGATTAAATTCCATCAACTTAAAAATACCACGACCAATTCTAAGGATGACATTACATCTAATGACAGTGATACTAACCTTCAAGCAAATGACGTCACCACCCTTAGGCTTTTACACTCGTTAGCTAATGACGATACCGATTCCTCCAAGTCCACACAACAAGTGTTAGCTGATGAGGGTATCAATATCACTAAAGCAGCCAATAGCCCCTTTCGCCCACCATCTACCTTTGTTCCAATGATGCCCAAAGATGCCATCGACGTATTTAGCGATCGAGTAGTGGAAGAGCTAAAACAACTCAACAGAACTGTCAATCGCTCTAGACATCAGAGAAAGCACATGCAACTGCAATACATCAATCTCATGAAAAAATTGGGTGATAATCATGAAATTATAATCAATAAAGCAGATAAGGGCGGCAACATCGTTCTGTGGCCCAGACAACAATATCTCGAAGAGGCCAACAGACATTTAGGGGACTTATCATGCTACAAGAAATCCTCAGTTCATTATCTTCGGACAATGAAGGATACGATTTTCCAACATTTATCGTCATGGAAACGGATGGGGCTATTGACTAAAAACGAGTTGAATTTCTTAAAAAATGAACACCCCATAACACCAGTTCTGTACTTTATCCCAAAAGTACACAAAAATGTGTGACCCATTCCAGGCAGAACAATCATTTCGGCTAGAAAGAGCATCATGGAGTCGATGTCAAAATATGTAGATTTTTTTTCTGCAAGAACATGTAACTAGGTTACCCTCTTTAATTAAAGACACTGGGGACTTTTTGAGAAAGATCAATGATTTACAGTGGGACCAAGACTACCTTTTCATTGTAATGGACATAACATAACATCACTCTATACGAGTATCCATCACACGGATGCGTTGGTTGCTATTAAGCACTATTTAGATCAAAGACCGATCTATTTACATGAATATAATTGCATGATTCTCAAGATGATTGAACTTTGCCTCCGCAATAATTATTTCCTTTTCAACAGGGAAGTGTACCAGCAATTGAGGGGAGTGGCAATGAGGGCATGCTTCTCCCCCAGCTATGCATGTCTTCATGTAGGCTGGTGGGAGGAGCATGTCCTCAAGGCCCAACACAAATTGATGTGGGATGCACATGTCAAGCATTATTGGAGATGTATAGATGATGTTTGTATAATATGGAACGGTACTCAGGAAGAGGCACAAGCTTTCGTATTGGCTATTAATGACAACAAGTTAAATTTAAAATTTACGGCTGAGATTAGCAATCTCAAGGTGGAATTTTTAGATGTACCGCTCTATTGGAGTAGGGGTGTAATCCAAACCAAACTTCATCGTAAGAGCACGACTGGAAATTCCATCCTCCATGCCAGTAGCTCTCACCCCGACACCTCATAAACAGTATTCCTTACGGCGAATTTTTACGTATACGCCGTATCTGCAGTTCCAACACAGATTTGGTTCAGTGTCAACAAGAGGCTGTACAGCGTTTCATCGCCCGGGGTTACAAAAATTCTGAAGTGCAGAAGGCTCTGTGTAAGGCGAATTCACTCACGAGAGAGGTTTGTCTATTACCAAAAGCCGAGAGAGTTGTTATCTCCACCAGCCCCACCCTCAGCATTCCAACTGACGAGACAGTGCAGGCTACACGAATAATTACAACATTCAGTAAACAAGAGAACAAAATCAGACACATCATCTATTCGCATTGGCCAATTGTCCTCTTTGATATAACATTAAACCAAATTCTCCCAGCACTTCCATCCATCACGTTCAGAAGAGCATCTTCGATGAGGGACACGCTAGTAAAAAGTAGTCCAGAATTAATTCCCACACAAACATGGTTAGCTAAAACGTGTTTTTACAAGTGCAGTTCATGCCGTGCTTGTAAATTCGTAAGGTAAAACAACAATATCTCAACCGGTATGAATAGTGAGGGCAGTTAGAATTGCATGTATAACACATTACATGAAAGGAAAGAGGGAGACTCTGAGTGAATTTTTTTGAAAAGTGCACTTGGCATCATATATTTTAAGAACACAATAAAGCGGGTACAGTTGTAGCAGCACTGTAGGCAATGAAATGCAAAAGCAACCCGAATTGGACTTGGTGCTGAATTGTGTTTGTGACACAAAAAGTGGCGACGCAAGTGACAATGTGTAATCAGCGGAAACGGCGCAAAGTGCAATTAGTGAACAGATATATACAGTGAGTATTTGTGGTTCACGACAGTAATTTTCAATTTATAATGGAGACAGTAATTTTGGTTGAACCACAAAGGGTAATGCGCCATCAGTTGCGCTGAGGGGTCGACGACGTTTCGATCCTATGACTCAGGATCATCTTCAGGACCGGGTTGCTGTATGTTAGCGGTGCTGAGAAGGACACGGTCCCGTGTCCCTGGGGGGCAGGATAACGAATGCAGTGTAAGTCAGGTTTCCGGGGAAGGAGATCCTGGGAGCAATCCACGTCAGTTGAGCGTGTTAGCTGGTGCCGTGTCACGGACAGAACATCGGTGGCTGGAAAACAATTAAGGAAGCTCCTCGGTGTACCGCGAGTCGGTACCGATGGGGGAGGTCTAGTGGTGAGGAGTTGATCCTGGAAAACAAGGGGACGCCGGGATCAGCGTCTGTCCGCCACTGACGTGGATTGCTCCCAGGATCTCCTTCCCCGGAAACCTGACTTACACTGCATTCGTTATCCTGCCCCCCAGGGACACGGGACCGTGTCCTTCTCAGCACCGCTAACATACAGCAACCCGGTCCTGAAGATGATCCTTAGTCATAGGATCGAAACGTCGTCGACCCCTCAGCGCAACTGATGGCGCATTACCCTTTGTGGTTCAACCAAAATTACTGTCTCCATTATAAATTGAAAATTACTGTTGTGAACCACAAATACTCACTGTATATATCTGTTCACTAATTGCACTTTGCGCCGTTTCCGCTGATTACACATTGTCACTTGCGTCGCCACTTTTTGTGTCACAAACACAATTCAGCACCAAGTCCAATTCGGGTTGCTTTTGCATTTCATTGCCTACAGTGCTGCTACAACTGTACCCGCTTTATTGTGTTCTTAAAATATATGATGCCAAGTGCACTTTTCAAAAAATTCACTCAGTCTCCCTCTTTCCTTTCATGTAATGTGTTATACATGCAATTCTAACTGCCCTCACTAATCATACCGGTTGAGATATTGTTGTTTTACCTTACGTACCTACCCACATCTCAACGTGGTTTATGGGTTATACTCCTGTTGTTACATACAAGTGCTTATAAATTCGGCACTAATACTACTGAATATGTAACAGCATTCAGCACAAAACCTGTACAAATCAAAGGCCATCTCACATGTCAAACTGACCACGCTGTGTATGTGCTAGAATGCATATGTGGGCTCAAGTACGTAGGCAGTACTAAACTCCCGGTATTTAACAGAATTTTACAACATCTGCGGGCTGTGGTTAATTCAGATTCCAGCTATCCAGTAGCCCGACGTTTTCAGTTAGTACATCATAACAACTTAAAGGAGCTTAAGTACTTTGTTATAGGTGCTGTCCCGATATCTAGACGTGGTGGTAACAGAGAGAGACGTTTACGACAGTTAGAGTCTCACTTTATATTGGCACTTGATACAAAGATGCCAAATAGTTTAAACACAAGTGAAGACTTGCATAATTTCTTATAATGTATGTGTATATTAATATCTCATACTTGGCACACATCCAATCCATGTCAAACGATTAGGCAGTCTCAAAGAAATCTTTCGATCACTCAAACAAAGTTCGTTGTTCTTCGAGTTTAGACATGGCAGTACTGTGCTTTTTCACTTCTTTTACTGAAAATTAGGTTGTTTGACCATCCATTATTGGTTCCAGCACTTGCACTTTATAAACATTATTCAGGTACAGAAAGGCGTTTCTGGGCAGCCCCGTTGTTTTAGATAATTGGAACTGTAGTAAATAAGCACATAGCACTTTTTGAGAGCACTTTAGTTATCTTTTAGATAAGATTCTTATAGGTACTTGCACTGTAATGATTATGACAGCAGATTATTCATCTTAAAATACAGATGCCGGCTTTAGCTTACAATAGATTTTTGGTATTTGTACCAACAATTCTCTATTCATGGATCTGTCATCAAGTGATTTAGATAGCACTAGCACTTTATGGAAGGTAATAATAATGTCTATTTTAGATTCAATAGTGAAACAATAGCGTGTTGTCAGATTTTACCTTATAAATAACAAGCATTGTTGTTGACAGACAAAATTTAGTTCAACATAAAAAGACAGTCAGCAGTTGTTTGAGTGGCCATTAATGTAGCACATATGTTTTATACATTTGTAAGATGTCTTATTTTTATGTCTATCAACTGTGCATGGTATTTTCGATCACGGTTTGGGGTTGTGCACTATTTAAATGTTGTCACGTTAGCGGCGTGTCATGTGATCAAGGCCGCGTTCAGACGGCCGAAACGCGTCATGGCAGGCATTAGCCTGATACAGACTGTGTACTATTGGCACGATTAAAGCACTTTATTGAAGATTATTTTTGTCTCTGCGTGTGGTGGTCCGTACCTGGGTGAACTCCTCGGCAACGAGGTGGGCCAGGATTGCGATTTTTATATATATATGCACGTCTTCCGTCTCTTTATCACGGGACTAGAAACACAGGCTGAAGATGGCCTTGGTACACATCTTTCTTTCTATGGAGTATGTTGATTGAGCAACATTTTATTGTCCCCTCATGAGCTGCTGTGCAGTAAACCAGCTCGTAGTACCCGAAGCAGCCGAGTGTCAGTCAGTACTAGCTAATGGAGTTCCATCATCAGGTTGGGGGTGATGTGCTCATATTTCTTCATCCCCTGAATGAGACGTACAGTGACTTTTAGGGCGGCCTACTATCTTTTAATGTTTATTCCTTGCTGTCTCATTATGTCCAGTCCGACAAATCACAATAACTTGTATTTTGTTAGTAGATTTCATTTGTAAAGGTATATCAATAAAATAAGGAAATCTGTGAGGTACTCCTCATTGTTATGTCAAAGTCTGTTTTGAAGTTCTGTGGTTATTATTAACAACTTGTAATGCGCACAGTTACCCCAAGGGGTTCACAGTTAACAGTTCTAAACATGTAGACTCAGAATAGCCACGTTTTCAGCATCTTACGGAAGGTGAGAAATGATTGACAGTTTCATAAGTCAACTGGTAATGAGTTCCAAAGCTTAGGACCCAGGTAAGCAAAGGAGTGGCCATTCATATGGGTCAATCGAAACCTGGGGACACCAAACACGGTCTGGGTTGAGGATCTTAGTGACCGAGTCAGCTGGTAGGGGGATCCAAGTTCCTGAATGTACAGTGGTCCGAAGCCAAGTTTGGTCTTGAACATATAGCACAGTGCTTTGAATTCAATGCGCTTGGCCACCTTAAGCCAATTAAGTTCTTCTAATAAATGGGACATGGAAAGGAAACCGTTCTATGGAAGTGATAAAGCAGTCTAGCAGTGGCATTTTGGACAGTTTGCAGGCGCTGTAAGGATGACTTGTCTGTGCTTATGTATAACATGTAGCCATATTCCAGGCGAGAAATATCCAGCACCTGGATAACGGTCCTCTGTGCCTCTAGAGGAATAAGCACAGAATCTTTTTCAGCCACTTAAGGACAGTAAAACAGGTGGCCATCACCTTGGCTATCTGCGGTTTCATAGAGAGCTTGCCATCCATAAGAAAGTCCAGGTTGTTAACATTGGATACCGGAATGTGGGGTGGGGGTGTCCCAAGTAATTCTGGCCAATGTTGGGGGCATGTCCCAAGTAATTCTGGCCAATGTTTGGCACCCGAAAGGGAGGGGTTGTTACCTAGAACTAGGACCTCGGTCTTATCGCTGTTGACTTTAAGTGAGTTTTGATTCAACCAAGTTGCAATGTTAGTCATCCCCTGATGAAGTAGAGATGGATAATTTCTCTGAGCCGAAGTCAAGATGAAAATGATCTGGGTATCGTCTGCGTAAGACAAGAGGGTGAGTCCGCAACTCTCTATCATGTTCGCCAAGGGCCGTACATAGATGTTGAACCGCAAGGGACTTAAAATGGACCCCTGCAGATCTCCGGAAGTCAAAGTCAATGTTTGGGATTTCACGTTCCATAAAAAAACCTGAAATGTGCGAACATGCGGTCCTTTAAGAAGGAGATAAGCCACCCAAGGGCCGAATCTGACAAACCTATTGATTTCATTCTCTGTACCAGCATAGAGTGGGACACCATGTCAAAGGCCACACTTAAATCCAATATTATGAGTGCGCCAGTGCCTCCTTCATCTAAGTATTTTCTGAGGTGTTCTGTCACGCCTAGGAGGGCGGTTTCAGTGCTGTGTCCAGCTCTGAAGCCCGACGCAGAGGGGTGAAGAGGATAATGAGCTTCGACAAATGATAAAAGTTGGACATTGACATATTTTTCCAGTACTTTGTAGAAAACATCTAGCAAGGAAATGGGGCAAAAATTTGAGAGACAGTCAGTATTCAAATTGGCTTTTTTAGGAGGGGAAGGACTAGAGCATTCTTCCAACTCTGGGGAGCCAACCCCTCTTTAAGAGAAGTATTTAAAACCTCAATAATGGTCAATAGGACAGGCGGGTCCAACAGGCAGATGTTGTCTGGGGGGAGAGAAACTAGAGGGGAGCCTGATTTAATTAACCGCAGGGTGCCAACAAAGGATGAAAGGTCCAGAGGAGACCATTCGCTCAGGTTATCAGCACCTACACTACTAGATGCCACGTTGTTGGGCATTGATTTAGGACTAATAAGGAAATCGCCATTGGGGTTAGTCCCTAACAGCAACACGTCTTTTGCCAGCTGAGAGTGAATACTTTCCACTTTGTGAGTGAAAAAGAGAGCTAATTCATCACATTGTTGTTGGGACAGAGAAGGCTTAGACAGGATGTTACTGACATCAGAAAGGTCTTCTTTTACCACCTTAACAAGCATTGGCATAGCCAATAGGTCTCGCCTTTAGGACCTTATAAGTGTTTAGCCATGCAACAGTTGATGTTGTTGCACCAAGGATATTGTGCTGCATAACTAAATACTTATAAGGTCCCAAAGGCGAGACCTATTGGCTATGCCAATGCTTGTTCATTTAGGATCGAGAGACTGGCTTGAAATTGTCTCTGAATGTAAACACTTTCAATACTCCAACGTTCCTTTCGACATATTATTGGTGACAAAGACTGAATGTTAATTTATTGCAGTGTTGTTCGACGGACGATGATGGGCTTTTTAGATAGATTGGCAAATTACATTTTGTGATAGTGAAACAGGGAGAAGACGATGGCTAGCATTCAAGATGTTTCTTCGGGAAATTAAAAGAAAGCAAGAATTTACTTGGAATTATACGATATTTACAAGATCTTAGATTTGCATATAACACATATTGGGATTAAAGAGGAATTTCCTTCAAATATAGTCCCTTACTTTTCCGCATTGCAGGGTGTGTGCCCATTAAAAAGAAAAACCTACCGTAGGACAAAATGCCGTAAAAAGCTAGCAGTGTCCAGTGTAATAACATTACGGAACCGCGAAAAGCTCCGCAGTGTGCAACAGCACCAGAATAGTACAAAAAAACATACGCTTGTGTGTGCGCTTCTTTAAAAACGTACCGATAAACAAAGCGCTGTGAAAAGCTCCACACCAGCGACACGTAAACAGTACAAAAAGCATATGCTCGTGTGTGCGCGCATCTTTAAAAACCTACGGAAAAACAAAGCGCTGTGAAAAGATGAGCAGTGTAAAAAACATATGCTTGTGATAGCGCATTTAAAAGGGCAAACCTACCGGAAAAGAAAGCTTGGTGAAAAGCTTTATGCTGTCGGTGAAATGATATCGTCGTGCACAACATTTATGACAGCTTTAAACATACAACACCAATAGTATACTGATGCAGCTGCCTACCGAAAAACAAAGCGCCGTGAAAGCTTATCAGTGTCCAGCGGCACGTAAACAATTTAAACAAGCTGATCGCAGCAAAAAGACAGAAGTGGATGCCTGCTTGTGCCCCGGGGGAACTGTAGGTCAGCAAAAAGACAGAAGTGGATGCCTGCTTGTGCCCCGGGGGAACTGCAGGGTGCGTGCTGGTTTAGAGCTATGAGCGAAGCGGCATTTTCGTTGCTATAGCAACAAAATGGCGTGGGACTGTCCACAGTCCCTACGGACACGCGCATGCTGTCTGCTATGGAAAGACAGAAGTGGATGCCTGCTTGTGCCCCGGGGGAACTGCAGGGTGCGTGCTGGTTCGGAGCTATGAGCGAAGCGGCATTTTATCGCCGCCAACGAGGGAGCCCGAAGCGGTGCGCGTGAAGGCGATGCCGGGGAGCTGATGGAAAGTAGAAAATAACAAGGACAACAATGGAGGAGCGGGGGCGAGCGGCGCGGCAGCCTGCTCAGCTGACCAGACGCTCGTGCGTCATGGCCTTTTCCCCGCACGGGCTGCATATGTTTCCAATTATCGCGCACGCGTCTGGGCACGATAATGGGAAACAGATGTCGGCCCTGCGCGCGTAACCGCCCGAAAAAGGCCACGACGCACGAGCGTGTGGTCAGCTTCTGAAACCCCCTTACTTAAAGTCTCGCCAGAGCAGCGCTTGCGCGCTACTCGAGGCTCGACCTAAAAAGGGTTTTC
Organism: Calotriton arnoldi; assembly: GCA_963921515.1. NCBI lineage: Eukaryota > Metazoa > Chordata > Amphibia > Caudata > Salamandridae > Calotriton > Calotriton arnoldi. The sequence continues at coordinate 1,462,324 of CAWUFW010004430.1, read as the reverse complement.
TGGCAGTTATGGGCCTCGGTGAATTTAGCAGTATAATAGGAAACATGGGCTGACTTACAAGAAGCAGGTTATACTGAATAAGCAGCTACCTGCATCATTATCATATGAAATCTAGTTATTGATGTCATACTCATAACTACACTTTCACAATTGCCTTATTAACCTTGTTGTTTTCTCACATTTGATTGAAAATGCACCATTTGCCCACTCTTTTTCAAAATGTTCTCTGGGGAGAAGCCACCCCCGCCCCGAACCCGATTATGACGTCGGGCTCACTCACTACGCCTGCTTGCCACAAGTCACTCCGCCAGAACTTTTACGCACACCACTTTAAAATGTCACTAGCCGCCACTGCGTTTCATGGAACTCTGAGTCCTGCAGATGGCCCCGGTGAGGGAGGAACCCAGTCCATACATGCCAACATTTACAAACTGGCAAGCGGGATGTTTTGAAAAACCAATTAGGGGAAGGTATTTTTCCAATATCCCATTGAGGCAGAGGCAATTTTAGTTTAGCAGACACCTAAAAGAAAGCCAGCTTTGGCTTCAAAAATCGGTACCAACCGCCAGTGCAGGAGATTAAAGCAGTGAGGCTGTTGAGCATGCCACATCCACAGCTTGAATTTGTATTCATCTCTTTCTGCAGATTAAGCAGACTTGCAGGTTTCTGCAGTGGGCACGTTAGTTTATCGAATTTTCTTACCTTCGGTCAAGAGAATGTCATTTATACTTTCCCAATATCTGCCCAACTTCAAAATATAAGATTGAATGCTCCCCAAATAAAGTGTGGTATCTTGCGTGACTTTTCTGCAATGCTACAATTATGTGGTATTTTTGGTCTTTCCTTGAGACAGTTTTAGCTGTCTAGACAGCATCATATTTTCCAAAAAATGTATAATAAAAATATACAAACACACCACGCACCCGTATGGCTGCACACACTTTATCCTCATATGCAACTGAGCCCACCGGGGGCCTATCAAACTTCAGTAATCAAATGAAAGACAGATGACTTTCAATGCCCAGCCCTTCCAACAGGGGCAGCTCCTCCACTATGGCGGAGGAGCATCGCCCCGCCCGCAAACCACGCACTCGTATGGCTGCACACACTTTATCCTCATATGCAACTGAGCCCACCGGGGGCCTATCAAACTTTAGTAATCAAATGAAAGACCGATGACTTTCAATGCCCAGCCCTTCCAACAGGGGCGGCTCCTCCACTATGGCGGAGGAGCATCGCCCGCCCGCCAGCAGCAGCAGCTGCAAAACTTGAAAAATAAAATGATAATAAACCATTTTTATTACTGTTGTATTTGTCTCCTACCTTGTCATCTTGGGGGCGGTGCCACGGGATGACAGGCACTCAGGGGGAGTGGTGGGCACTGCCTTCAGTGCGCATGACTGTTTGGCCGGTTGTCTGAAGCCGGCCAAACCGTCATGCACAGTGAAGCTCTCTCCAAACCAGCTGCATTGCCGGGTTGGAGAGCAGTGTGAATGCTACAGTGGTTCAGGTTCCTAATTCAACAACAAAACATTTACGACTGCAAATATTTTAAAAAGATCCCATTTCAGGAAAATCATGAAATAATCCAGTACCCTTAAACAATTATTATCAGAATTTAAATTTTTCATGAATAAAAATATATATTTTGGAGCGAGCAGGCACAGACTCAGTCTCCCTGGGAGCGCAAATCGAGGGCTCTCAGGCCAATCCTGATGCTGCTCTCATGCTGTGAGAGCAGTGTCAGGATTGGCCACAGGGCAGGCTGGGAGCCTGTGCCTGCAGTGGAGCCATAAGAGGGATGATGCGGCGATGCAGTGGGATCCAGGTATGTGTTTTCGTTTATTTGTTTTGTCCCCCCCTGCTCACCACTTTCCACTGACACCAGCCGCGACTGCCTACCAGTCTCTTTGATCAAACGTTTTTGACTCGGAGGCTGCTCCTCCCTTCCTTCGGTGACACTAGAGGAGGTTGCGACCAATGCTGTCTTCAAATCGTCTGCATCTGTAGAAACACTGACCTCCCGTATAATTAACTGTGTCCGAGCCCTACAATGTGAGTGACTCTACCCCTTCCCTACTGCCTGCCCAGGGACTCTAACTAGCTGTGTGAGTAATCAGAAATGTGTACTGCTTTTCATCTCAGTGCTCTCATCTGCATATAAGACTGAGATGCTCCTGACACAGGTGCACAGAATACTACAGAATCTACGCTAGCTCCACTGACCTTCCAAAGGAACTAATCTGATATGACTGATTAGAACCCAGCTCTGCAGGCCTTGAGTGAGCCAGAGAGGCAGAAATGACATCTGATTGAATGGAAACTTGCCCTGGTGGTCTCTCAAAGATCTCATCTTGTAATTGTAGCTCTGATGCAGACCAGGTGGGCCCCTGCAGGACATGTGGCTGACTCTGCCTGTCCATACTAGCCTGCAGGAAGTAAAGTGCTTCTTAAAGACTTCATGCGTATAAATATGTCTCCAATGTGCCAGGCTGGGAAAGTCAGCATAACTCGGCTGACTTTGCCTTAAATACTTTTTTAATTACCAGTATATACTGTGCCTGACTTTTGTTTGCATCACTGTTACATGCTTGCGTTTTGCACATAAGAACTAAAATATCCACACCTAAGATTGGTTGTCTGCTTTTTAGGATGCAACATATATGGAAATGACTGCATTATCTCTTTATATTCTTGTAGAGGATAGTGAGTGCAAATGTTGAAATTCTGACTACCAGTGTACGGTTAATCAAGAGTGACATCCTGACATTCTTTTACGTAACTGATGATGGTGGGAGATAAAATATTTGCATTAGTAAACAAAAGGCTGCGCACATTTCTTACAGAGCTCACTTAAGTTTCACCAAAGCTCTTTTTTCTTCATAATCATGTAAGGAAGCAATTTCAAATAGGTGTCCAGGTCCGATTTAAGTCATCAGTGCCACTTTCAGATCATCTGCATTGATTGGTCCCACTTATTCCTCTTTTTACCGCATAACCACAACGGGTGATAAATGACTGGATGGATACAAGTGTTACCTCATACTCGGGATACTTGGCCACAGAGAAACAATGTGTCACCAGATTCTGAATGTTCTCGTCACAGGAAGCCTCGCGCCAGATTCATTATTCCATTCAGACAATGACCTATGTAGTCAGATGCACCGAAATGCCCGATTCCAACTTTACCTGCCTTCTAATTATGTAGCATTCTGGGATTTGAAGTCCACTCATACTTGCCGCAGTAATACGGTCTGAATTACTTGGCTGCGGTTCAAATCCACCAAAGGCCATCAATTTTATAGTACTAGTCCCCTCTGCGTTTGTCTTTTATTTGACAGGTGTTTTACCTCCCATGGGTCCGTTGTTTCTCTTTAATTCAGCCAGGAGTGGTGATGCAATGTTTCCATGCACTGCGCAGGGTTCACATTTCTCTGCTATGTGGGTGTTTCGACATTCTTAATTGTTGTTCTGGTGTTTTGTTTTGTTTTTGTTTGTTTTTTGCAGCATAATGTGCAGCGGTTTTGACCTGATTTTGATGGGCCACGTTAATCTTCATTTGCTGCTAGTATGTTTGAATAATAACGTAAAATATTGGAAAACAAATCTATGTGCCTAGCAGTGACGTGATATTTCCTTCTTTGGGGAGTCTCACCAAGTCCCATATGAGGCTCTACTATAATCTGCCACAACCATTAGAGATTGACTATCCCATATCAAGACTTGGTTCATGTTGATTGACACGAAAATTCCCTTCCTAATACGCGTTGTTCTCTGTTCCTGCATGATTATGTACTGATTTTACCTAAACTCATTCTCGGTTAAGATGTGTGTTTATTTTTATTCTGTGTACTGTACCGGATCATTTGGAGTTTAGGTTTTTGCAATGTCACCAAAGCCCAAAAGTACTGTTGAAGACTGCATTTCATTTCAAATTGTGACAGATGAAATGTCTCCTGTTTCAGCGATTTCATTCAATCTACTCGACACTGTTTTTAAATGGAGGATTATCTTTGCTTCCTTCTGCAGTAGGTCTGAAGTGGTCCTGCTGTCAGTACTTGTTTTTTGAGTGCGAGTGACCAGGGGTGCAGGCAATGATTGACATCTTATTTTCATCTTGTGCTGAACAATAACGTCCTAAAATCACCTGGTTAAAATTGCCTCCGTATTCTATTTCACAGAGCAGGTGATAACATGTACCACATTTTAGGTCTTGCTTAGCAGGCAGAGCAAGCACGCTTTTTGCAAAAGCCCTATTGTGGCCCTGGGCTTACTAAGAATCTACAGTGGGTTTACAGCCTGCCAATTTACGTATAGGGAGATAATTTTTGATTATGCACTCCATTGAGAGTGCATGTGTTTTTCGTATCTGTCCCTTGTGTGCTGCTCTCTTTTTCTCTCTCTTGTGTGCTTCTTCCTAGCCAAACTGCTCACCATCTGTGTTGTCCATGTTGCTCTCACATCTCTGCACTGCTCTTTCTCACCTCCCCACCCAGCTTTATTTTTAGTTTTATTTTAGCCCTTCCCTCCACTTGATCTTCCCTTGCCCTAAACCTCCTCGTGACTGTGGCTTAAATTGCTGCTGACCACTCTGCATTAAAGAAAAAAAAAATGTTGCTGCTTCAGCTCCATTTTTAGTTGGACCTTTCGAAACCTGTTGTGTATATATACTTTGTATATACTTCTTTTGGGCTTCAAATCCGCCCCTTGCTTTCTATTTGTTACTTGGATTGTCCTTCCAAAATGTTTGCTTGCTAGTGGTGAATCCACCTCTTTGTCCCTCCTTTTAGTTTTTCATTTCCTCCCACAGAGGAGAAACCGAGTACTGTATCTTTACACCTTGCTTGTTTATCTGTTTGGGGGACAATTTATTTCTTTGTTTCCTGCTCGTGTCACTGTTTGCCCATCTTTGGTGTGTCAGCTTCAGTGCAGTCACTTAGTCTCCCCGTGCCGTCCCACCAACCCTCCCACAGCACTGTTTCCCCACCCCCACCACCCCTCCGAGGTTGCTGCTTCCCCATCCAAATTCCCCTACCATCGCTGCTTGCCCCCGCCCCTCTCTCCCTGTCGCTGCTTGTTTTGGAGGCCGTAGTCTCCTAAACAGTGAGGGATACATACAGAACGCAACAGACGCCTGCAGGATTTGTCTTGGCATGTTTCACCCGTAGCAAATTCTGTAGTTCGATCAGCCGCCGCGAGCCACGTGGTGTGGTTTCTCATCATGAGCGCTCCACTTCCTATGTCACTAGCCTTCAGTTTCCCTCCGTTTCTGTAGCCACTATTAAATCTGGTCCCTGCCGCTTCCTATCCAGTGCCACCGTCGTAAAGTCCGCCTTTTGTTGACACGGCTCAGCCAACTGCCTCAATCATAGGTCAGAGTTTTTTTTTATTTGGCACTCTGGTACCACTCGGCAGGCCCACCACCGCGTACGTCGCTAAAAGTGCGATGGGTGAGTGTCTTCACTTGCTGCAGGAATCGATGATCGTCCATCGCTTTATGGGTCTGGGCTGGGCAAGGAAAACTGAAGGTACTGTGCAGAAAGCACCCCTTCGAGAATGGCTGTTCTGCCCCACCTGTCTGGACTGCTGCCTCATAATTTAAGCCTGTTTATGCGCATAGACATTACACACCCGGCCCCTACATCAACCCTTTGAAATGCATTGAAAATTGATCCTTTGATTACAGTGTAGTTTCATTTGTAAAAGTGCTCTAGTGCTGTTTGCTGCTTATATATCTGTCTGGTATTTCACTGTGTTGTGTCACGTATTTCTATTTGACCTGTTTGAATTTTTTTGTTTCGTAAACATGCAAATGCAAAGGCATTGGCAAAGCCACTTAGTCTCAAAGGGAAGACCTATGGCTTTGCAAGTGCTTATTAATTGAACTGAAAAGGTTATGGATTCTTCATGGGGAAAAATCCTTTTCATGTTGAGAAAAAAATGATGCATGATCGTGCCAGATTAAAGCCTAGCGTATTGTCCATAGTACATGTTATACTTTGGGGTGCTCCTTGAAATCTATGGCTGACCTAAATCCACTTGAGTTCTTCAGGGACTATTTGTAATGCCTGAAAAGGGAACAAGCTTAGTCAGTAGGTCTGGCAATGGCTGACAACCTCTTGGAGTTTCCAATGCTTATTTTATTTTGTCACTGCTTTTGCAACACTTCCTTGTTAGGGGAGCTGCTGGCCCCACACAAATATATAAAAAAACGTGCCTAAAAATAAAAAACAATTGGTCTCATAAATCACACATTTGTATAGTAGCCTCAAATATTGAGGGACCTACTTTGTGTGTGGATGAACTCTTTGCGAACAACAGAATGATGTAATTCACAGTGAAATTAGAAAGTTGCTGACGTGAGATGACTAGCTGCCCATGCTGCATACTTGTGAATGGGAGAAAAATGTAAATGACCAAACAGACCAATGGGTGCAGAGGACAAGGCTAAGAGCCCCTTTTTGTAGGTATATTATATATATAATTTTAATAACATCAAAAGATGCTGTTGACGCTAGAACTAAAAATCAGATATTTGTTTTAACTGGCTCCTTCTTAATCGGACTATCTCTGAGTGAGAGATGAGTGTATAACTTACATAAATCCACAACTGTTACTTGCACGACAAACCCACACAAAAACATATTATGTTTTTTAAGCTTCACTTGGTCTGAGCCTCACACTCTAAGTTACTTCATGCAGGATCCGAAACCAGGCCTAGACTCACAAGAACAGAACCAGTGAGGTACTCCTGGCAGCGTTTACGAGGACTATTCCAGAGGAAGCGTATAACCAACAAGCGATACTCGACTTATGCCAGATATGAGACGTATCCTCAGCACATCCTTTGTTTAGTTAGCATCCTTCACGCGACGGGGGGTAACAGGTCACAGTGACCCCACTTTGGAACGTTCTTCTCCCAACAGTGATCTGTAGTCACTCATGGCAACTCCGCGGTCTTTGTTGTGGTCCAGAAGAACAAACACATCAACGCACTGTTTACGAAGAGGTAAGGGTACATTCCGTTACATGCCTGTAATTTCACTTAAGTTTGTCAAACATCGTAATTAAAGCCTTCTGGGACTCCAGCATCTAGTCGCTGCATGTTTGTATTCATAAGGCACCTGGGGCCAGATGTACAAGGCACTTTTCCATTCGCAAACGGTCCAATTTGCAGAATCGGGCCACTTGTGACTGGAAAAATACTTTATCAGATGTACAAAATGCAACATGTGATTCGGTAACTTATTACTGAGGGCTAGATGTACGAAGCATGTTTGCATTCACAAATGGCCTGATTCTGTGAATTGTGACGTTTACGACCGCAAAAATGCTTTTTGTGATGTAGAAAGCCCAAATTGCGTTACCAAATCGCAATTTGGGATTTGTGATTCGGTTTTTGGAAGGGGCATGTTGAGGGCGTCCCTTCCTAATATCGAATTGGAGTGATATGTATGAATGTTTTGTGACCGGAATCCGGTCGCAGAACATTCGCAATTTAACGCCAAATGAAAGTTGGTTGTAACTGATTCGCAAATGGAAAAGAGTCCTAAGGGACCCCTTTCCCTTTGCGAATGGTTGGAAAAATATTTTTTAAGATCAGGCAGCGGTCCAAATTATACTGCTTACACTTAAAAAATGAAACTTCAAAGTTTCATTTCTTTCCTTTTAAACCGATCCCGTTTTCCTTTAAGGAAAATGGGCTGAGTTAAAAAAACAAAAAACTATTGCTCTATTTAAAATCACAGACTTGGTGGCAGGCCCGGCTCCAGGAATTTTTATTTGGGTAGGCCAAGGGTGCTTTCGGGTGGGCCACTGCAGCAGTCACAGCCGGCATAACGGGGGAGGGGTGGGGGGCCGAGGGGTGGGGGGTGTCGCACTGGTGTTTAATTTAATAATATTAATTTTAATTAATCAGCATGGAGAAGGACAGAGTGTGCATGACTGGTTTGGGCGGCCCCAGAGCGCCGACCAAATAGTCTTTACGCACTCAGGAGTGGGCACACCACTCCTCCCTGCCCTGCTTGCAGAGCAGCCCCGCCCACCCGCAACCAAACATAAAATGGTAATAACTGAAAGTTATTACCATTTTATGTTTCTGCTTCTCGCACTGCGAGAAAGCAGTGGGGCAACGCTCCTCCGCCCTAGTGTAGGAGCCGCCCCTGCACTTCGGGCCCAATTTGTTGCTTCTGGAGGTAGTCTACAAGCCCTAGATTACATCATATCTACTTGCAAACAGTCACCATGATACCACGGATTGATTCTGTGTGTATACAGAGCATGTGGAGAGTTATTTGAAAGTAAGAGCAATGTCTGGACCTAACTGCAAACCCTCGAATTCCAGCAGGCCAGGCTTCAATACAAGTACTTGAATACCAAGCATATTATAATAGTTCAAGATTAAGGAAGTCCCCATTACCACACAAAAGCCTTGACATCATCGTATTAGAAAGGCTGACTATTTACTTGTTGCAATTTGTCCAACACTTATTTCTCTGCACAAATTTAACTTGATACATTTTACTTTCTTGACATTCTTTTGCGATGTACTTTCAAAGATACAAATTCTTGAAAAACAGTAACGCATTTGAAAAAAGAGAAATGAGAATTTTATGAAAACTGCCAGCAGTTTTCACACCGACCATTTCAAAACTAGCAGTCCAGTCATAGAGGTAACCTTCTATTAGTCTTTGAAAACTCCCTTATAAACTCATCCATACATAGGTTTCCGTGAGCTCCTTTCTCATGTGCTAAAATAGTCAAATTATGAAAGATAAAGCATCAATCTGTAATGCAATACAGGAGAATGAGACACCCATCTAGTTGCTGAATTGCACAATGTGGAACTAGAAATCCTGGGATCAATCCTAGCTTCCATGCTTGACCAAATTGTGTGATCCTAGCCAAACCTTTATTTCCTTGAGCCTCCTTTATTCATCATCACATAAGAGGGCACCTTCAAATACATGTGTTCTAGATGTGCACTGTACAAAACACATTTTCTGTGAGAACAAGCTTGAGCACTCATACATCATTTGATGTATGAGTGCTCGGGCTTGTTGTCACTTGTAAGGTAGATCCCTAGTGGTCACATATCGGGGGTGTGGGTGATTTCCCCCTCCCTTGAGCATCATAGCAACTATTTACGAATTAGGATAATACCGCTAAGAGTGAGCACCAACACCACAGGGGGCCCTATCACCCAACACAGAGTTTATTTAAAAACACATTTTCTGTTTGATTTAGTCTATTATAATAGTGCTTCATCTGCACTAAGAATCTAAGCCACAAGTAAGGCGCACATAACAACAGACTTCCCTTTTAGTTTACTAAGGGCCAGATGTACAACCTTTTTTTGCAGTCGCAAACGGGCAATTGGCCCGTTTGCGACTGCAAAAAAGGGTGTTGGTATGTACAAACGCTATTGTGCAAGACTGTATTAGGAAGGGGCATTCCAAGGGCGTCCCTTCCTAATAGCGAGCCGCATTTGTATGTATCATTGTTTTGCGACCGCAATTGCAAAACACTCGCAGTTTACCACCTACTTCAAGTAGGCGGTAAGCCACTCGGAAAGAGTCACCAGGGGATCCCTTCCTCTTTGTGAATGGATGCAAAAATATGTTTTAAGAGCAGGCAGTGGTCCCCTGCCTGCTCTTAGAAAATGAAACAAACGTTTCATTTTTCTTTTTCTAATGTATCCCATGTAAGGTCCCTTTGATGGGAAGAGGAGGTTTCTGAGGTGGGAGTACAAGGCAAGTAACACTACTCAGCCTCCCTCATTGCCAGTCTTCAGAGAGAATCTCTCTTCATTACTACCTGCAGAGACCCCGGACTCTGCAGCACACTCCCTTCCCAGCCTGATTATCCATTTTCTACCATCCATCTCCCGTGCACCTTAGCTCACAGCTGACCTTGGGTCCCAGCCCCATATCAGCCACCATCCAGCTCCATTTTCAATATTCCCGATAAAAAACACTAGGAAAATTACCCTCAAACTTAAATCATTGAATATAACAGTAAAATAAATGAGCACACACTTTAAAATATATTCCACAGAGGCCCTAATGACCCGACTGCTAATTAAATAAACAAAAACAGAAAGGCCATGACAGGGCCGGCTTTAGCGCTGGTGCAAAAGACTTTATTGGTGCCCCACCACTGACCTCTTTCTCCATAGATACCTTTACTACCACCCTCCAACAGTGCCCTTCATCTCTCCATAGCCCCTCCCCCTCATGCCTTCCTCCTCGGATGTCCTCACTGCAACGCTCCACCAGTGCCCCTCATCTCGCCATAGCCTCTCCCCCTCATGACCTCCTCCTCAGACTCCCTCACTACCACCCTCCACCAGTGCCCCTCATCTCTCTGTAGCCCCCCTACACCCCATGACCACCTCCTTGGATTCAGTCATTGCCACCCTCGACCAGTGCTCCTTATCGCTCCATAGCCTCTTCCCCTCATGACCTCCTCCTCAGACTCCCTCACTACCACCCTCCACCAGTGCCCCTCATCTCTCCGTAGCCTCTCCCCCTCATGACCTCCTCCTCAGACTCCTTCACTACCACCCTTCACCAGTGCCCCTCATATCTCCGTAGCCCCTCTCTCATATGGACTTCATTGGTTGTATTGTGCTACTCATAGTGTAGGTTGTTACAGTACTTTACACCGTGCCCACATTAGGCAGAGACAATGAATCATACAAGTATGTAAATCAGCCTATAGGGAATGTCGCATAAGCCAATGAGGATTACCAGGAGTAGGAATCACATGTCATCCATACTGGTGAGCAGTATGTTTTAAGAGGGTTAGGTCTGGAGAAGCACAAACACAGGATTTAAAGCATACGCCAGTGGTGGTGTGGGGGGGGGGCTTTACTGATTAAAATGTATGTCTGCTCTAACAAACTCTTTATAACAACATGAGAATAATGAAAGGCTGGAGAAATATTAACTACACAAAAAAAGAAGTTCTAATTATACCTTTCAGGTTTGTATGCGGCTCTTTGATGAAAGTTCATAGGTCACTGTCCTGTTAGGATTGTAACTTCTGAACTGCAAGTAACAAAAGGACCTATGTAACCAAGGCAGTAACCTACTGAGCTATCCACATAAACTACAGTTTATCTGCATTTCAAAACTACCAACAGACAAAGGATTGCTCTCCAGCAGGATCATTAATCACCAGAGTTATCTGGACATTTTTACTGTTGTCTTGCATTCGTGTCAAAGAAAGGACTTGTCCCCTTCGCCATCCCCCTATTCTACCTGCACGAGTGGCGAGAGGCACAGCCCACCTTTCTAAAAGGAGATGAGTGATTGGGAGGGGGGCTGTGAGAAAGAGCCCAGGCCCAATCACACAACTCCTAGAAGAAGAAAAATAACGTTCAGAGGAACGTTTTAAATTTCAGTGGCAATTTTCTGTTGGCCTTCTTAATGTCGCTGCCAGTGGCAGCTAGTGACATTTGAAAGTGGCGAGGCGTAAAGTTAGGGATGACTTAAGTAGCAAGCGAGCACTGCATTTTCTTTTACTCTACTTTAGCCTTATTATTTTGAAGACTGTGTAACCCCATCAAAAGGGTCCCATCACACCCATTTCAACAGAATCACAATTACAACAGGAGTATGTGACCACTTTGTGCTCTCTGCCGAGAGGCCAAGAATGGATGGCCATGTATTCTGAACACGTTTTTGACTGACTGCAGGCACTATGAGAAAAGTGCAGTGCCCTCAGTCTCCGCTCCAGAGCTCTCAATTGTGGCATAAACACATAGCGATGCTGGTGCGACTCGATCCAAAGGACAGGTGCCTGGAATCTTGAGTGATCTGATTCAGGCGCTGTCTGCCACATTTCACGTTTAATGTTGCCATATTATTGGAGTGCTTTACCTGAGCACCAGATACTTTACACAAGGAGAACACATTCAGTTTTGGTTTCCACACGCAGATCACAGACTATTCCACTTTTCACCGAGTGATTGGCTGTAATTAAATAAAGCAAGTCTGTTTAAACGTCATTAAGAGCTGAGCATTTGCTACAGCAGAGTGGGCACCACGGTTCTTAATTAAAAGAAAATCCTTGAGAAGATCTTAAGCATCTTCTGAAAATACGCCACTTCCACCTTGAGGAAAATTTCCTCACCAAATGCGGGTAACTAACTACCTCCCACATTTTAAACAGCAGAGGATCTCTGCTACAGAGGCGCAACTAGCATAGCTGCCAAGGTTTCAGATTGCTATGTGTGACATTTTCATAATTTCAGTGTAATTATGAGTGACATTTCAACGACTATGAGTGACACTTCATCGCAAGCAAAATCAAGCAATGAAGACGAGGGAAACATAAATATCACCAATTACACCCATTTGAGCAACGAAAAACGCTAAGAATATGTTAAAACTGCTGCAAAACACCAGAAATGGAAGGGCACTAACGTGCGACTCACTGCATGACTGTAGTGCTCAGCAACAGAGGGCTGGCAGGTACTGCCGCTGCTCAGAAGATTATCTCAGCCGCACCATGCGGATTGTGATATATTGATACTGAGTACCCCAGGTCAACTGGTGATGGCAGTTGGTTGAAGCAATTGCTGCTGGAGGAAGCGACAGGATGTTGTGTAACGGAGTCAGAGAGAGCCCTGTGATTATTCTGCTGTGTCTCTCCCTGCCCGGAGAAACTGGATCCCACCAGTCAGTTAACTCATGTTCTGTAGTTTCAGTAAGTTGTTTTAATCGGGGTGGATGCTCTGGTTCTGGCTGGTATGGGCCTAGCTGCGATTTTTTAGTTTGCTCATGAGTGACATTTAAAGGCTTTCAGGGTACTTATGTGTAACATTTCACTGCCATATATGTGACTCTTTGTAATGAACTAAAAACAGCTCTAAATAGCTTTTTTCTTGCAAGTTTCATTTTTTTTATAAATTCTTGTAAGCAGCCTTTCTCATAACGCATAGGCTGCAGTGCAAAGTGAGAACGCTTTTGATAATAGCTTTCACTAATATTCCTTTACAGACCCAAAATGTGTTAGCATTCTTGTTGGCTGCAGTAGTTACCAATTTAAACCAGTGCCACCCATTAAGACCAAAAATATAACTCAATTCCGATAATGTCATTATTTGTAAATATTTGGTTAAAGGGCAAAAATATACCTCTAAACAAATGCACAGTGCTGCTCTTTGCAACATGAGTATTTATTACTGACCTCTTTATTATTGCGGGCCCAGGATGCCAGATGTTTCCAGAGCTGCAGCAGGACTCTCTTGCTGCTCACGACGTAGTACAGAGGGCAGGGGAAGTTTTTTATCAATAAGGAAATCTGTGAGCAGTATGTACATGGAGCCTCTCGGCTCCTTAGGGTGCGAATTTACATAATTGAAAGGGCGGCCAGGAGCATCAGAGACAGTCATTATGTGGACTGGGGGACACGGGGGACGGGGGGGGAGCATGAGAGCCATGTTAAAGATCTATTCTCGTCTTGACTTCTCTTTGCCCGCCACAACAAAAACAAAATTATCTCCTTCCTGCCCCGTGGTGTGCCCGCTTCGCTACCCTGTGGGCTGTGAGGCATTTCTGCTTTAACTTTGCGGAGCAGACAGGAGCAGGCAGGGGCTGCCAGCTAGAACCCAGCTACCACTTTAAGTTGGGCCAGGTAAACCCTTGCGAGCCGGCCCGTATAAACAACAAAACACTGGTTCGGACAGTACGTGATAGTTCTGACCCGCTTACTGGAGACACTCGAAGTGCAGGTTCCACGTAACACATTATCAACAAGACTAGAGGCAAATTTCGGAAGGGGTGGGGGGCGGCTGATTCTTCCAGCAATATGCAGAGTGGAGCTGCAGGGGCTCTAAGAAGGGGTGAAAAACAACAAAGCCTCATTAACACGTAAATGGTCTTTTAAAGACCTGTGAAGTGCTCGGGTGCGGCTGTGTGTGTGTGTGCCCGGGAAGCTGCCTCAGCTGCAAGGGCCAAGGTTCATGTTTGGGTGGGCCAGGCTCATGTTTGGGTGGGCCTGGCCCACCCGCTAGAACCGGGCCTGCTTGGTGGTGTGCTGACCCCAGCAGGCCACCATCCCTGTGACAGCAGAGAATCATAGTGGGTCGCAAATTGCGACCTCCCTAATTAACATGCATGAGGTAGGTCTATTTGCGACCCAGTAGGAATCACTAAAAATCAAGAATAGAACTCAAAAGAGTTTCATGCATTAGGAATAATTGCGATCTGCAGGAAATTCCAATTAGGAAATCGTTATTTCTAATATTCCTTCATCTGGCCCCTGGTCGTTCAGAGGAGCCGTCTCTTCTCACATACATCAGTGCACAAGACCCCACTGTGGCTCGCAGTCAAGGAGCCACTCTCCAAGACGAAAAAAATAATGCAATACGCAAGCACTCTAGGTAACTCAGTGTAACAGGGGTCCTACTACTAGAATAATGTAATCCATCCAGCACTGAAAGTTACTAAATGTAACAAGGAACCTACTACTGAATAATGTAATGCTGCCAGCACTGATAGTCGCTCAGTGTAACAGGGGGGCTATTTCTAGAATAATGAAATCCAGCCAACTCTGAAAGTTAGTAAGTGTAACAAGGGACCTACTACTAGAATAATCTAATGCCGCCAACACTGATGGTCACTCAGTGCATGGGACCTACTACCAGAATAATGTAATTCCGCCAGTACTGATGGTCACTCAGTGTAAAAATGTGAGCTACTACTAGAATAATGTAATCCTGCCAGCACTAAAAGCCACTCAGTGTAGTAGAAGTACCTTGCAGTCTTTCAGGTAAGTATCGTATGGCATTGTTTCTATAGATATTACTCCGGAAATAGCCACCCATCTCCTAATATTAAGAACCTCTTACCACTAATTTACCACAGACATGTCCACCCTTAGGGCTGGTAAGGGAGCAAATTTAGAGCCCATATGAGGTAGTGGGATCCTCGAGTAGAAAGAATGCAAGTTACAAAGAACAAATCTGTGTTTATACTTAATACTAGTTTTATTTGACTTGCCACATTTTAAGAGCCTTTTAAGGCATGGGGGCTTGGGTGAGAAACCTTTCCAAGCCCTTATCTATGTTCTTAAGCCCCATACGCTTGAAGCTGTGGGCAGCCTCAGAAAGATGCAGCAGGTCATGGGCTCTTCAGATGGTAATACCCACGTTTTTGCCATGGTGATACTTCCTCCTTTAACAAAGGACACCGCATGTTGCATTATTTGCCATGCGAAATATTACATCATCATTATGAGTACGGCACCTCGTGGGGTCGGATATAGCGGTAATCTAGATTGCTTTGCCTCTGTTGCAAAGTGCAAAACTCGAGATAATGCGTACTCTTCGTAGCACACACAACTGGTTGAACGAAATAAAGGAATGTTCTTTCTTGCACTTGATGCGTAAAAGGCATTCGATGCAGTATACTGACCTTTTCTTGACAGTACCCTTCTTAAATTCGGTTTTGGTCCCCGCTACAGGAGATGGATCAAGCTATTATATCAAGTCCCATCGGCAAGGGTCTGAGCTAATGGGGTATTGTCAGCAGAGTTCCCTATAGGTAGAGGCACTAGGCAGGGATGGTTCTGTCCTCCCTTCTTTTCGCTCTCATCATTGAGCCCCTGGGCTGCGCTGTATGTAACCATTCTAGGATCAGAGGCTTTAAACTTGAGGGAGAATCCAGGATTGAAGAAAAGATCATGTTTTACGCGGGTGATATTCTGCTTTATCTGACGGACCCTTCTCTGTCTCTTCCCTCGACCTTCCAACTTTTCGAGGAATATGGGAGCTACTTGGGCTACAGCATTAATTGGTGTATGTCTGTCCTTTTCCTCCCACAGCAGGGCCGGAGATACCCCCACTCCTGCGTCGATTGACCCTCGCTACCCTTGCGTTCAAATACATGGGTATATTTATGACACCAGAAAGGGAAACCTGTTACGCGCATAATCTTGGGAGGGTGGTGTGAGCTTGTCGAGAGGATATGGCAAGATGTAGAGGTTTACCCCTTACATTGATGGGAAGGGCAGCCATGTTTAAAATTATTTCCTTGCCCAAACTGCTTTATGTCCTGCAGAACACCTATTAGAAGATCCCACCTGAGACCTTCCAGCTGATTGATAGTAAAATGCGAACCATATTGTGGGATGGTAAACATCCCAGTATTGCCACGAAAACATTACACCGTAACCAATATAATTGCGAACTTGGACTGCCAGACATGCAGACCTACTATTGGGCATGCACCTTATTATTATCAATGACTGGATATTTACCCCCTCGGATCATTCCACTTTCCGGATGGAGCATGCTCAGTGGGAAGGCGGATCTTGTCTCCACTATTTATACAGGTGCGGGGAGACGGCCACAAGTGGCAGTAATGGCATGGGACAGGGCCAGGAGGGCTATAGTGTGGCACAGGAAACTTACTAGAGAAAGGCCCCTGCGGGTTGGGAGTTGGCTCCCCGACATGAAAAAATTACAAGAATTTGAGGCATGGGACCTGATCAGGGTATCCAGGGTGGGAGACCTCCTTAAGGGGGGCGGATATCATGCCGTTTTCCTCACTTCGGCGGGATTATGGGATGAGTTCCACCCAATTCCTAAAATATGCATAAATACGGCATGCTTGGGTGGGCTGAGAGCCTCCCGTGGTGGGTATTCGGGAATGTGGCCCATTGGAAGGACGGCTCACGAAGGAAGAGATTGGAAGGGGAGCGATTTCTCTAACATATAAAACTCTTAACAATAATATGCCTGATAATCTACGTAACTTATAGGGAAAATGGGAAGAGGATGTGGGATCGCTTGAAGACATTGACTGTGAGGCCGCCCTGATGCAGCCATGGGAAGGTGCAAGTAAGGCCTGACTGACTAGTTCATTTCAAAATTTCAAATAGAGTATACTATGATGGACGCCGCTTGAATGCAATGGGAAGGGCGCCAACCCCATATTGTATAAGATGTAAAAGAGAAGAGGGTACCTTCTTCCGTACGGTTATGGGCTGTTCCATATTTCAGGATTATTGGGGGGACATGATAAGGGAACTGGGCAGTATACTCTCGGCCTAACGTCCCTTGGATCCCAGGTTCCTTATAATGCGGCTCCCTAATGATATTGATTTTCCACGTGCCCATCTGTTGCTTTCTGACCATGGCCTTGTAGTTGCCAAAAGGGATATTGCCAAATACTGGTGGGGTAAGTCAATGCCCGACTATACATGAATGGAAATGGGGTATGGATATGTAAATGATGGCTGAAAAAAACACCTATGTCTCACGGGGATGCCCTAAAACATTTCACAGGGTCTGGGGCAGATGGCCACACCACTACTCCCTGGAGCTGTTTGAGCATAGTAGGTGAGAAGGACCAGATACGCCGTGGAATGAAGGAATATAATGTTACAAGCCATAATGTCGCACAAACTGGGGTGCGGTGATTCGTAAAAAATTTGAAGCAGACTGTTTGGTGTCTTGGGAAGGGGTCGGGGGCTAGGGGGGAAAAATAGTTCCATGGATTCTACTCGTTTTTATGCTATCGAAGGAATGTGTTTCTATTTTGGATACATTATGTATGCAATATCTCCTTCTGTATTGTTCTCAAATACAAAATAAAAATATATTAAAAAAAAAAAATAAACTCGGGATAATGCGCCTGTTGCCCGCATGGATTCAAGTAGCTTTAACTTGAAAAACGTGCTGAGCAAAATCTGCATTAGCGGTAGCAAACATAGTCTGACATGCCGCTTCCGGGGCACATTCCCCTTGTAGGGGTGGGCGAGCCAACAAATTAACAGGGCGAGCCAAGCTACGAGTCTGGTCTGGCTTCGCTCCTAAGCCCCGTGCACGAACCGAGCCCTGAAAATGTTTACTACGTAAATCACACAACAAATATCACATAAAGTATTATAAAGTCTCTTCAAAATTCAAAAAGTGTATTTAATATGCAGAAGCTTTGATATTCATGTCACATTATAGCACTGTACTGATGTGTATTTATAAAAGTGATATTTTTTAAACATGAACCATTATTGAACTTAGTGGCAAGAGATTCGTCATGTGGCCCAGATTATTAAAGACCAGCATTATAGTCTATTAAACACAATAGGTGTTTGTACAACTGGTATTCTGAACTCGCATATTCAAAAGGGCTTTCATAAGCAATAACAAAGAAAAAGTGGTTTTGGTGAAAATTTATTTGCCTAAGATCACACAGTTTAAGCGGAAAGCTGCTTTTTATCCTGCTTTTCTGATTTCAGTTTGTACACATCTTTTTTTATGTTAACACATTATTTTTATCTCTGTGCAGGTTTCTGCCGTTTTTATATAGCGCGAAGTCGGACGGAAGGTACCCAAGTGCTTTATTTGAGCATTACACAAGGACACATTCATTCTTTATAGGCTCAGTGAGATGAAGTGATTGCCCAGAATAAGAGGATGTTTAACCAGCTCGGAGACTTGAACCTGGTTCCCCAGATCTAAAGTCAGCAGCTCTGGCCCTAATGCCACATCCTGGGTAGAATGAGAGTGGCTAGCAGAAGCCACATGAAAGCTTGGCTCATTATGGGCTCGACGTTTCAGCAGGACCTCGAGCTGAGCCAGAGCCTGGCTCTAGCCTGGCTCAAGCTTTCAGTGGCTCACCATCCTCTATATACCGGAGTGTTTGTTTGACAATGGGCAGAATTCAGGGGAATTTTCTGAAATGCCTTCACCTGAACATGAAGTGGAGAGAATGTGGACATAATGTACAGAAAGGGGAGTGACTGCAGTGCTTAATTTGCTATTAAAAAAAAAATATGCCATAAGGGTGGGCAAAGATAATTTTAGGATTCAACTCAACTGGCACTTCCGAATGGCAGGGCTGCAGAGTACCTAGGCTGCCAAGTCTTGCCGACACCTCATTCTTCTACCACCTTGCACTTCTACTGGTTTATCTCATTCTGGGAGGCTCTTTTTCACCCCTGTTTTCTAACTTTCGTCACTCTGCTTATCTTTTGCTTCATCCTTTTCCTCCCTTTTCTCTCTTGTTAAAGCCTAATGATGAAAAATAAGTCTAGGTCCCCAAAAATGAATGCCAGTACTGATCACCTGCAACCACCGGCACAAATTAAGCACTAGGTGTGAGCCCTAAGACTTTTTTTCCACTAAGGAACTATTGCAAACACAAAAGAGATCAGAGGCAGAAAGACACAGAGGAACCAAGAAAGAAGTGTAAAGCAAGCATAAAGAAATCATACCAGAAAATTATACTAAAAGTGTGTGTTTGCGATTTGAATTGAAAGGGACACAACTGAGATTGCCAAAAAAGCGTTAAAAGGGACAAACAACACAGTGTACAATAAAGTAAATAAAAAATTAATCTCATGTAAAAAAAAAAAAGCACAAACAATGCAGTTATAGAATCTAAACTATATTAGTAATAAGTAACAATAATAATAAACACTCAGAGAAAGGATATAAGTGCTCTGACAAGTGAGATTGCGTTGGGTTTGTCTAGGGCCTGCTCTCACAGCGACCAGCATGCCAGTCATATTGCCCCGTCCTTGTTAACATTTTTGAGCTGTGCTCCATGTGGGATTTTCACCAGATTGTATTACAGTGCACTGGATTACGAGGGCTTGTGATCAGACGGCTCCGCTGTCTTTAACCACTAACCACAAACCACATCATAGCATGCCTCCCGCACCAGAACCATGAGTGCCTGCAGCGACAAATATCAGACCGTATCCGCTAAAGCATTGCTGTAGAGACACACCACGTACACTAGACAACCCCGGCTCTCAAGATGGTGTCTCAGAGGATAAGGGCCTTAATGTATTGATGTATTTCCTCAAAGTCCCAGAAGGTATATATCAGGCCCCATTTAATGAATCATAATAACTTTTTTTCTATAGAGCTTCATATTGCACTTCTGCCATTTCTAAGCACTTTAAATAACAAGTGTCACTATTACGCAATTTACCAACCTTGGAAGGATAGAAGGTTTGTTTGCTGGCTTGGAGTTGAACTGGTGACGTTCAGATAATAGCAGCGGCGAGTCTTAACTCAGTAATCTTGCTGAGGTAAGCAATATGTGCCTCCCATGCCTCATAGTGCGGTCGACTCAGACTTTTATCTTTTGGATGTGGATAATGTAAGTTCTGCTGAGCTGGAAATACAGGGTCTGTTGTTTTTAGTTCTCAATACATTCATTTTGAGACATATGCAATATAGATTGTTATTAACTGATTCTAGTCTTCATCACATATTGGAACGGAGAAAGAGAAGTCTATGAATTAAGTTTTGTCCCGAGTGTTGCCATCTTTACAAACTGTCAATCAATGCCCTCCAAGTTCTCACTCTGTCTCACATCTTTGCAGTGCTCATCAGACCCTATCAACTAAGTCCTTCTATGTTTCCTCTACAGTGGTCCATAATCCTCCTTTGGAGTCAATGGCAAAGAAGCTGCTTCTGGCCTCTTGGCACGTTTCTACCAGTTGTAGTGTGCGAGGGCTTCAGTGGGCGTTGATTCCCAGTGTTTTAAATTCGGTTTATGTAACCCTATCCATTCTATGCTCCTTCTTTGACTGCAAATCAGTGGCTGGCTTTTTAAAACTGTTGATTAAGTTGTTTAATATTGTAAGAAAAATGGCCCCTCCAGCTTTGTGATGAACAAGCTTGCATATCTGGTGATACGTGCGCGCCTGCGCATCATATTAGGGGCGGACTATTTTAATTTTTTGGTCCGGTTTTTTTTTGTCGATGCTGAACAACATTGTCATAATTTTTTGCCCCTTTTTTTGGCTGATGGTTGGCAGTGGGCACTGGCACATTGTACGAAACTGTTTTTTTGTTGCAGCAGTCGTCCCACTTTGTTGCCTGGTGTTTGATGCAACTTTGACTGAAGTACACTGGGTTCCTGTTCACCAGGTCCCCACTGTCTGTGTTCCTTCTCCAAACAAGACAACTGGTCACTTGATCTCCAAGCGACCAGGCCTTTAGCACCTCTGTAAGCCCATAGTAAGTGGTACCTCTGGGACCTAGGGAATAGGTACTAAAGAGGGTCCCTAAGAGCTGCTGCATATCTTGTGCCACTCTAAGGGACCCAGCACCAAACTCACACAGACTGCCACTGCAGGCTGTGTGACAGGGTGCTCTAAAGAGTGAAAACACGACATGTCACACACGTGTGTTCCATGTCCCCTAACACTGCATGAAATGTTTGTCACCCCTACAGCAGGCCTTACAGCCCTAAGGCAGGGTGCATTACATTACACGTGTGAACATATCTGCATGAGCAGATATGACCCTGTGCTGGCCAGTTCAGTTACTGCCAGTACAAATGAACAGGGAAGCCATTATAAATACATGTGCTAGACACTGGACAAAAACGAGTTCCCCAGGTACAGGATGGCTTCACTGAAAATAGGGATGTTTGGTATCAAACATCTCAAATTAATTAACCCACACTGATTCCAATGTTGGATTTATTAATATATGCACCCAGAGGGCACCTTAGAGGTGCCCCATGAAAACCTACCAGTACTGGTGTGCTGACTGACTGCTTTTTGACAGCCTGCCACCAGAGACAAGTTTCTGACCCCCAAGGGTGAGGGCCATTGCTCTCAGGAGGACAGAAACCAAGCCTGCTCAGGTGGTGGGTGCTTACACCCCCTCCCACCGTATGGCCTGCAGATTAGCATTCCAAGGAAGGGGGCCTTCGAAGCCCACGGCCTTTGGTATGAAAATATGGCTTCTCTCACAGGAGAGGAAGCCAACCCCCTTTGTCCAGAGCCCTTTGGCACCTGGTGAGGTGGGAAAATTAGCTAGTCAGATAGGCGTGTCCACCCTCAGGCCAGTACCACCCCTAAGGTGGGCCCTAAAGTGTAGAAGACTTTTCAGAGTTAGCCATTTTGGTGATGGCAAACTTAGGAACTCTGGGACAGGGCTATGAAAGAAACCCGACAACTCACAGACCCTCTGCACCCGGCTGCCCTAGCCTAGGAGAAGAGGACCCCCATTGTCCCCACGCCCCCAGCATTGCAAGACTTGAACCCTCAGCCCGACTGGCCTCCCAGTCGAACCCTGCAGCTTGTTTTCATGCAGACCAATCTCCATTGACTAACATTGGGCACACAAACGCTGTATTGCACCACTGCACCCAACCGTCCTACTTCAGCTGGAGGTGATCTGCTGGTGCTGCCTTGGACCTTGCCCCATACTCACCTTAAGTCCAGTAGACTGGTCTCATAAGTCGCTGTACTGTACCTGAATGCCGTACTTGTTTTTCCTCCCATAGAATAACATTACAGCTTCTGAAAAATACACTGTCGACTTTTTAAACATAAACTTATTTCTCTTGTTAAACGAACTTACCTGATCGTATTGATTCTGCTGCCTAAAAATATATAAAGATACATGTTATTTTTATAAATTGGTGTGGACCTCCTTATTGAGTCGTGTGCATAATTTATTGACTATTGTTTGTATTTGCAGATGTCTAACCCTTCTCTCTGATAAGCCTGTGGCTGCTTGACTACACTACCCCCTAGAAGAGCACCTTTGGCTTGCTAGAGTAATCCCCTGTCCACTCATAAGGGAACCCCTGGACTCTTTGCACGATATACCTCATTTGGTATACCATATAAAGAGCCAGCTTCCTACACACATCAGTAACATAAAAGGTGATATGAGGAATATTTGCAAACCAATGGGCATTGGCACAGCCAAAAGGTTGGCTATTGCTAACTGCACAAGCTGTTGCCACTTCCAGTCATAGGAGATATGGGCAGTAGCCTACAATGGTGACCAAGTAACTGCCTGGGTGACTTCCTTGCACAGACTAACTACGCTTATGTCCTTTGCTAAACCTCCAATGAGCTGTCTTTGCGTTAAATTAGTACCACTCTCTTTGATAGACCTTGTTGATATTTGCTGCAACTGCCCAGCCTCCTTCTACCAAGTTGTTCCTTCTTCATTTCTGATGCTCTTGCAGAATGTCTCTCAGGGAAAATTGAGGAACGGGAAGAAAATCCGCAGGGAATTTTTAAAACCTGCAGTAAATTTCCCAAGTTTACAAAATCTGCACAGAAAATAAGAAATCTGCATACAAGGAGAAAACCTGCCCCCTGCTATCCTACCCATCAGTGACCACCCTTGAACTTCACCATTGCACCCCATAACTAGGGATAAAAAGTGTATTTCACACCTGTCTGTACCATTAGTAATCAGACGTAGCTGGTTTACCCCATCCGAACCTTGCTGGCTTGACCCTCAAGTGTCCTATTGCAGCGTTTTTGCCTACCTTTTTATGTATTTGCATTTGCCAGGGCAACAGTGCTTAATTTCAGCCGGTGGTTTCCGGTGCTCGGCACTGGCAGTTAATTGTCAACACCGGTACTTATTACTGCTTGCCACGTGGTGGTGCTGTTTGTCTAATTTGGAGATAACACAACAACAGTTGTTTATTACTTTAACATACATTAGAAATTACTAATACATGCCACCCAAGCCACTCTTATAGCTTTTGGGGCCTTGCATGGTCTGAAATGTCACACTTCTAGGAGTGTGATGGTTAGAAGTTGTGTTGGTACTGTCATTGGCAGTGCTGTCAGCGGCACTGTGTGGTGCAAGCTGCAGTGGTCTCCTGACAAGGGCCCTAGCACTTATTTTTTTTACACGTTAAGCACTGTAGGGCAACTGGGAAAAAATGTGCAGCTGTCACTTTTACTATGCAAATATGAATTAGCCACTACTGCACATAGCCCATCTTCTGCTGCATAACTTGTCTTTTTTTTTTTTTTTTTACCAAAAGGACTGTTTCAGTTTGAAACAAAGTAATATGAATTACACTTGCTAAATATTTGTGAATACCACTCGAAACACTACATTTAACTGGGATCTTTCAACAGTAGTTTTCTGTAATCAGCCACTTAACGAGGTGGCAGAAACTGTAAACATGTAATGGGCTTGAAAGTGTTATTCTCTGTAATAGCAGAGAAAAGCCACAATACTTGAATCTTAATTCAAACAGGGTGGGTTAAAAGAGGCCTTCTTTGTTTCACTGTTATCAGAAATCTAGGTTCATATTAAATGGACATACATTGTTTTCCTAGCTATAGTTATTTCACCAGGGCACTTCAACTTTAGAAAAATCACCAACATGTTGCATCTCTTTCTATTTAAGGTCCTGTGTCTTTACACCTAAACGACCTGTTGTGGTATTATATGACGTTATTAGTATTTATAGGGCTTGCATGTCACCTGGAGGATATTCTGGTGCCTGTGGAGCGGGGGCGGTTGGACTGCCCTGTCTGAGGGTCTACTGGAAGACCTCATAGTGAGTCATGGACATACTAATATATGAAATGTCCAGTACTAATCCAGCAGAACACGTTTTGGGGAGGAAAGAGGTGGTGCATAATGTCCACATTTGTTTTATCTTACTGCATAATAGTGTAGATCCAACAGCATAAATAGACTCCACCTGGCCTTAGTAATGCGGGGCATCTTGAGCACTTCCAATGCGTTGATCATGCCAATAATGTGTAAGAAAGCACACTTTGTTTGTTGTAAGTATCGGCGCCTCTACTCCTGCTATTCAGAAACTCCTTCCTGCTCCAGAGTCACACGTAGAAGATAAGTTTCGTATTGCGTCACACTAGTGTATCATGCTGATGCCAGTCTCTTGATGACACTGCAATTGCTCTCGCGAATAACGAGAATACGCAAACCTCTGGTTCTACCAGTTGTCCATTATTTAACTGTGCAAAACAAGTAAAATGCAGATCATTTGTAATGTACTTGAATAACTGGTACTTCAAACAGACTTCATGCTGAATAATTACTTTATCCCTTAATTAAAACTGTTGGTGAAATCAATAACGTTAATGATCCGTATACACTTCTCGACATTCTGCCGTGCTGCCTGGTGTCTTAGTATCCTGTTTCAAACCGGACAACTGGTCAACTGCAAGGTTGTAATAATGGTGGGTGCACCTATGTAACACTGTAGTGACCACCATGGCTTTCTCACATGCTGCACATGTGTACCCAAAAAATAAAGGTTTTGAAGGAATCAGTCAAACTACATTGTGTATAATCCACACCAACATTAACATTGCAAATACTATTGTTTGGTCAAACACCCTATTATCTTTAAGACTCTATGGGCCAGATGTACGACCCTTGTAAATTGCGCCTCGTAATTTGCGCTCGATTGCGAGTCGCAAATTGCGAGGCGCAATTTACAATGTACTACAGTGTCAGAGACACTGATTGCGATTCCCAATGGGGTCGCAAAATGCGAGGCTCATGAATATTAATGAGCCACTCGCAATTTTCGACCCCATTGGGAATGGCTGGCCCTCCCAGGGATGGTGGCCTGCTGGGCTCAGCAGACCTCCATGTCTGGGACTGCCTTTCAATAAAGCGTTTTTTTATTTTTGAATGCAGCCCGTTTTCCTTAAAGGAAAACGGGATGCATTTAAAAAAAAAAATGAAACGTTTTTGTTTAATTTTTTAAGGGGAGGCAGTGGACCGCAATTGCAGTCACAAAACATTCATACATGGCTTTCGGGTCGCTATTAGGAAGAGAACGCCCCTTCCTAATAGCGACTCGCAATTCCTAAATAGCGAGTCGCAAATAAATTGCGAATTGCTATTTAGGAATTGTACATGGCCCTGTGACATTTTGCATGCGCAAACGGGTCTTAAACCCGTTTGCGCATGCAAAATAGGGTCGTACAACTGGCCCTGAAAGAACTAAGCAGTATTGAAATCTCTTCACTGTACACATATACTGCAAATGCTCGACATTGTCAAATGTTGTATAAGATCTGCACTTGCCTCTGGTCCACCAAATATCTCACTCTATGCAAATGACATAACATCATACATCCAGACTATACTCCTATGTCGACTTGGCCAGTTTCCTGTAAAAAGGAATTTTTCTAAGAACCGTTCTTCTATTTAAGAAACTAATCAGGGATTGTTCAACCATATGGTGCACGTGACCTAAAGGAAAACGCCCTCCGCACATCTTTAGCAGAACTGTATAAATCGAGAGTTCACCAAGCTTAGCAAAAAGATCCTCCTCTTCCACTTCCTGGGATTATGGTGCCTCCAAATGTGGGTCCTGTCCATCCTTCGAGCCCCTTCTCACCGCACCTCTAACCGTCCTACCTCTTCTGTCAGCTTCGGAGCCTGAAACTCTCCTTCATATGGACCTGAAATTTAATGGACTGCTGGAGCCCACTTGAAAAAATTGTTATCCAACCAACCTGTCCTTCAACTGGGTGATGGATCGCTGATTTGGTCTGATGATAAGGCACAGCACCTGAGCGTCCGCTCCTCCAAAGCAGGAAGAGAACTCCAGAGGAACTTCAGTGAGTTCAGTTCCTGGGTAAGCTACCTTGTTGGTAGAGTGTGCATACACTACTCTCCGCTCCCCAGGGATAACTGCCTTCCATTTCAGTTCGCTTCCATCTCTGAATGATGCCTCAGTCACCATCTCTCAACAATTTTCTATGACATCACTCTCCGCAACCAATCAGTTATTCTTAATGGGATATTTATTTCCATATTATATAAACGTTTGCTACTGCAATTGGATCTTCTATCAGGATGTACTGTTCAATGGCCGTGTCTTAGGGAGAAAACTTCTACAGGACCCTTCCCGTCAGGGTGACACATACCATGTTCATAAAAAAGAGCCATAACTTGCAAAATCACTCCGCTAAAACAATAAAGGAGCTACAACTGCACAGCCCATGGCCACCTCCATGACACTGTCTGATGGAGTGAATAACCTCGTTTTTGCTGTACGCGTCAACAACATCCATTGCGCCTCGTGGACACTGGCTAATTTGGAGAAGCTCCAGGACCTTGTCAATACCTAGGTCATATTTTAACTCACACCAAATCCCACTATGTGCCTGAATTATTAAGGAGCACAGGATGGATTGCTCTGAAAGTTGGGATACAGAAGTCGAAATCTGATTGGCCATTATTGATGGAGCCGGGTCAGCCAGAGTAACCCGTACCCAGTCATTCATCCAAGGTCACAGTAATACCTCTGCCTTTCACTCACTCCAGTGGAAATCAGTGCTGAACCAAACATCTCTGAGAAGGATCATTTTAATAACATTCTGTACAGCTGGGCAGGCCGCAGAAGGGTGGGTTTCCATCAGTGCCTCCCGGTGGATGTTAGTTCATGTCTGTGGTATGGAAATGATTTGCTGCAATTATGCAGCATATCTGGTTCAGCAGCATATCTGGTTCAGCATCTTTTCGACGTCTTGTTATGTCCTTCAGTCATAATTCCAACTGTAAGATGAATCTGCTTTGTGTCACACTAATTGAAAAGGGAGGGGTT
Organism: Calotriton arnoldi; assembly: GCA_963921515.1. NCBI lineage: Eukaryota > Metazoa > Chordata > Amphibia > Caudata > Salamandridae > Calotriton > Calotriton arnoldi. Next base: position 1,434,977 of record CAWUFW010004430.1, on the reverse strand, counting down.
TTTGTGTGGCAGCAGACCAGCTCCTCTTGGGGTTCCATCATCTTCCCATTTTAGACAATATAAGTAAACAATTGGCTTTTAAGTGTAGCCTCATGGGTTTCGTGAAACAACAGCGAAACTGATGCTGGTGGGATTCCAGGATTCAGCTGAAAACATCTAAGTAATCATTGGCGCGAACCTCACTGTTGACACTATTGGAGGTGTGACAGACCCACCCCACAAGAGCATCTTTTCGTTGCTGTGTGTTTATTCCTCATTAATAGACTTCTGTTTGGAAAATATGGAAATAAATTGAACAGAGGGTAATGGTGAATCGCTTTTCAAGTGTGTAACTGTGTATGGGCCAAACATGTCTATGAAGCAGCGGAGGCTCCTCCATTAGGGCGGAGGAGCGCCGCCCCACTGTTTTCTCGCAGTGCGAGAAGCAGAAAATAAAAGGGTATTTTAAATACCATTTTATTTTCTGCTTCTCGCGCTGCGAGAAAGCAGAAGGCAGAGGTATGCCTGGTTGGGGGCGGGCGGGAGGATATGCCTGGTAGGGGGCGGGCGGGTGGGCGGGTCGAGGAGGAGTTGCTTGCACCACTCTGAGTACCCTGACTGTTTGGTCGGCTCTGGGGCCGACCAAAGCAGTCCTGCTTACTCTACATGTTCTCCATGTAGGCTGCATGCCTCCCAACAGGTGCCCGGCTGGGCGCTGTCCGGGACTCCACACCAATCACAACGCTGCCATTGCAGCGTTGTGATTGGCTTAGGGGAGAGAGCATGCTTGTTCCTGTTCAGGAGCAGGAACCCGGCCCAGGAGCAGAGGCGGCGCGGGACCCGGTCAGGTAAGGTTTATTTTTATTAAAATTTTACTCCCTCGCGGTAACTCCCGCGTGACCCCCCCCCCGCGCGAGTATTGCGAGCCGCGACTGCTATGAAGGTTCTACATTTCATCACTGAGATGCTCTTTTCACAGAGATGAACCCTGAAACAACCTGTTGTGTGTTGTGTTAAACCAGACTTGGTGTTCTGTTGGATGTTTCTTAGCAATCCCACAAACCCTCCTCGGAATGAGTTTTGCTACTGCTCGCGGGGGCCTCTGTGGCAGAGATTCTTCTTACTTAGATAGCAGGACCAACCTCACCAGACATCATTCGTCAGGCATTTCCTCTGTTTATTTTTAATCCCTGCCACCATTGCCAGGACCCAAATTTCTCAGCCACCATGCCTGATCTCTCCGTTCATGCCCCAGTACGAGCCCCACTAAAGTTCACTTCTGTTGTGGCTGGATCTCAATCTTCCGCCACACTCTTGAGTTGCCAAGGCTCATTTGAGTTTTGCCTAGTTGCCCTCGGCTATCCTTACCAAGTGGGGTGCTCCTGAGAGTGGTATGCATTCTTTTCACTTCACCTGCTGGCACGTCAGAGCACCGGAGCCATTTTATCTGGAACTAAACTGATGTCTACTGTGGACCTAATTGATGTCAACTTTTGGTGTGTTCTTGTTTACCTCCTGAATGTTCCTGTGGACCCATTTGCTTCACTTAGTGTGGCCACCAATGGGCCTAGCATTTTGCAGCCATCTTAAAGTAGGGCTTATTGACCCTTTCAGTTGCAGAAAATTATGGCTCACGCTGTTGTTCATCAATCATACTAGTTCTCAAAACTAGTAATAACATGGTTTTGGATTACTGTGTTAAAAGCAAAACGACAATCGTGAACATTACCTGCGCCATCTTGTCTGGTGGAATTCTATGTGCACATAAGTTGCAGTCATTTTAATCTATCACAGCCATTTTGTACTCTGTTGGTCACCTTTGTTTCACCCTGCCCTTACTAGCATCCCTCTGACCCTCTGACCGACCTGGTACGTGTGCTGGGGGCTATAAACTCTATTTGCCGCAACAAACCTCAGCGCCCCTTGCTGCCACAAACTCGTTTTTCCTCTCATCTCTGTTTTCAGGCAAACCTTTGGACACTCTACCCCTCACTGCACCTAGTTACACAAACAGGTTCCAAACACCAAAAAGACTCTTGCAACATGATTTATTGCACTGCAAACAGCAAGACTTGTTGTTACCAACAATGGGACCTGTTTTTATCAACAGAACGGACTCTTAGATCTGGCCGGTCTCACATGTTTTAGACCCTGAAGCAAGGTCCAGCTGCAAGATAAGATTGTCTGTTTGACCTGGGTGGGAAGAGAATTACTGTTGGGCTTGTGTGACAACCTGCCCGGGGCGGGGACCCCAAGCTTGTGTAACCATGTTGATGAAACCAATGCATTGTGTCATACCTGTATAAAAGGAAGAGCCAAAGGAGTTATCAGCAGAACACCTCCCTCAGACATCCCGGTGTCTGCAGTTGACGTGATCTCCTCATGAGAAATAAACCTTTTCTTGTCTTCCAGTTTCCAGCGCTTGCCTCATTATTTTGATAGCGAACCCAAAGTGAATTAGAGGTGGAACCCTGCACCGGGCAGCATTGAGGGTCTTAGAAGACTCGCTGCCTTTCACAACTGGTTGAGCATTATGTTTGCTACTGTTTTTTTCTCCACAACTACCTCTTGATCTTGTGTGTCTGTACCCAATACTACCACACCAATCTCGCTTTTTGAGGCCTATATTAACTTAGTAAGTAAATCGAGATGTTTTTTGTCCAATTGCCACAACCTATGTAAAATATTTACATTTTATGTAGCATTCGCAGCTATCTACGGTCTGACGTGCAAGCATGGTCACAATAACTATTTGAACGTGTAATGCAATGTTCCGTGCTCTTGCGTGAAGAGGAACAGATACAACCACAAAAGAGCTAGGGAAAAGGACGGCCTCACACATAACAAAACAAGCTTTGGCAAATCTAATAGGTCTGGCATTGGGTGCCACCCTTTTGTCTTTATCAGTGCTTGTTTTATTATGTTTTTTGTGAAACTTTATTCTTGAGGGCCCGTGCCATCGTTAACAAAAAACAGATACATTGGCTGAAAGCAAAAATATTTTTCTTTTGTTTTACCTCACAAAGCACACATTGCCATTGTAGTTCTTGGCACTTAATTAAACTGCGTTATCTGCTAGCAGTCTCCAGCTCTACTGCCACTTATAGCTGTCACAGGGAACTTGGCCTCCCATATATTTCTGACATTATAAAGATTACTCCCCTTCTCTTATGGCATAAAATCTGGGTGTCTGTAGAAACTGGTTTTAACAGAGATGTGATTATGGATTGTCTCAAATTGGATAGGGTGGCAAAAATGCAATGGATTAGTTATATAAAAAGTTTGGCATATGAGATCGGCCATCCAGAATATTTTGACAATCCAAGCTGCCTTGAAATTGTCCCAAGAAAAACCTTAAGGGTATATTGTCTAAATTACTTAGATGAAAAGCGTTGGGCCGTTGAGAGAGAAAAGAAATCAGTAATGGAGAATCATCTGATGACCACGTGTATAGGCCTTCAACCATACTTGATATTGGAACAGAGTAGCTTTTCTCGTATGCTCCTGGCACGTTTTCGATGTGGGACATTTTTTAGATTGATTACTTTCCCTGTAACAAATGACTGGTCAAATTGTTCACTCATATGCCCATGTGATGACTGTTCTTTACAATCAACTATGCACTGCACTTTATTCTGTAAATATTATGTTTTACCGAGAAAGAAGTTTTTATTGCCTATCCTCAGAAGTTGGGATTTTAGACAATGCAGAGCGGCTTTTTTAAGATTACAAATGTTGGAAAACGACCATATTATTATGGCTATTTCGTCTTTTTTAAAAACAGTTATTAGGTATCGGAATACGATTTGATATTCAATGTATAATATGGGGTCTTTGTTCGTGCTCCTATGACCTTATTTTTTTAACAAATCGAATAAAGAAAATTTCTGATTTTAGAATTTAAATAGAACATTTAGTTATGTTCCCTGTAATGAAACCCTGTCCTCTAGATTCTACCCCTCGCCCATATGTTGGGCAGACCAAGCAAAGCATCATTCACTTTATGCTTCTTTGAAACTTTTATTTGTTTTTAGGTGTTATTATTGAGAACCACTACTTTTAAAGTAAAAATGTGAGAACTCACAAAATTGTATATGAAATTATTAGCAAACCCAAATAACCTTGAGGCTTGTGTTTTTTTTTTCTCAAAAAGTTATACAAGTAAGAATAAGTACTGTCGGCGAAAAAAATAATCAATTTGTACTTAACAAGGATTTGTTTTTACATTATTTGCTGCTAAAACTTTTTAAATAATTGTTGCTATTATTGTAATTTAATGTTTTAGTCGCTTTTATGGTATTTGTATATGCCGAATAAAGCTTATATTGAATTGAATTGAATTGAACTACTTTGTGTGTGGATGGGCTGCCTGTGAAAAGAGAGTGTGGTCACTCACAGTGAAGTTAGCTAATGGCGTAAGTGGGCCGGTGCATTGCCTCATGCTGTATGCTGTAGTGGAAGAAAAATGTGACCACTGGCTGAAGAGTCCTGCCTAAAACCCCCAGTGAGTGAGCATATTATACCTATAACTTAAGTTAAATGTAAAGGTCTTGGCTAACGTCAGGCCTAAAACAAGTTATTGATGGCACAAGCACATTGCTGAGAGCTATGTTCCCATTTGGTCTGTTTCATGCAGCCCTAAGGTGGGTGGAAACCAGAGGTGTCACCCGCAGAAGCAAGCGAGCATTGGCAGTGTCTTGCTTTTTGTAGCGCCCGGAGTTTTTACCCTACTCAAGAAGTGAAGTAGGGTGCCTCAGACAAAGATTACTGTACTGCAGTCTGGGGACTGGTCACGTGCTTCCATTTCTGTGTATTCGTCTGGTTGAGATGATGGAGGGCTGCTGTTCGAGAGCAGCGATGTCTCTGTTGAGCTGTTAGCGACATTTATTTTATGTATAGCGCATACTACTCCAGACGAGGCGTTGAATATAATCCCCAAATAAACTGACTGCCACGTCGTGCAGTATTGAAGGGAATTGTGATTGGTTTGAAGGGAATATTTATTTTCAATTAAAATGCCATTTTTAAACCCAGGTGTGCCGCAGAGAAGGCCAGTGAGAAGTTGCAGTTATGGGCAGTGGTGTTGGCTGGTTTACAAAGTGAATAAAACGACCTGCACTGCTGGCTGCAGAGAGCTCCTGAGCCCTAATTAGAACACGTCTGATTTAATACTCTTAGGTTATAGGTTCTTCTCCCCCTCCCCCCACCTCTCATCTTTCAGGTTTCGGATTACCTTTTTTGGCTCAAGCAGCAGCAGAGACACTTGAGTCGCAGCCTTCCCTTATTTCCTAATTCCCTCTACTATGGTTTTCATTTTGGGAATATTAGCTCTGTCAGATCTCTTGTTTTCCCACTGACCTAGAGTTTATCCTTAAATAAACTTCTACATAAAGTACTGTACAAAGCTGGCCCTGTGGAATGCCTGCTGAAGGCAATTTCCATGCAAGTCAGTTGCAAGAGGGTTGCCAACATGAGTATTTATTGTAACTATTTATTTACATGTTTCTATACTGCGGACTTTCTCCCAGGAAATATTAGTGCTTTACATAGAAACAAATCGGCCATAAAATAATAGTTCAACACTATACAGTGGTCCAGAAAAGGTGCATGTACATTGCATGTTGGGGAAATGGTGGCATATCAAGTGTGGGGGCAACAATGAAAATTCCATTTGCAAAACTGCTAGTACATATTCCATGTTTCTTGTTAGTTGATGGGTAACTGATTCCAACTAGAGCTTGCTCGTATTGCAAAGGTGTTGCCATCTGCTTGAGAATATTAATATTTTTCAGATAAAGAAGGGTATTTAGTTTTAGAGCTTTCATAATAATACAGGCAGGTCTAAAAATACCCTAAGTTTGGCGAGGAAGCAATTTGAGTTGAATATGTTATGCCATATTACAGACAAGTTTCCTAGTGATGGGAAGCAATCTTGCATCTCTGCAAAGGACATCTTTCCAAGGGGTGTCTGTATTGCAGGGAAGCAAGTTAAGAAGGAGATTCCATATTCCAGTCTTGAGATTAACAATGCTTGTAAAACCTCATTAAAAATATCTTTGAGAAATGGTCTGCTAATCAGATTGGACTAGAGATGAGCACTCTCTGCTGTTGATGTTATATGGCCATCTAGGTTTAGGTTATGGTTTGTGTTTCAGTTCAGAGCAAAGACCAACTTCTTTGAGGTATGTCATGGTTTTATAGAGTTTTTAGGCATCTGAGCTGATAAGCAGAAGTTCAATTGTGCTTTGATTAAAGTTTAGTTTATATTCACTAATTCAGCTATGTATTTTGGAAAAACACCCCTGCTGATAGTTGATGAAGGTGCTATTATTAATCGTATGAAAAATCTGCATGCCATCTGCTTATTACTGGTAAGACACGAGGAGACGAGGTGTTCCAGGGTTTCTAAATATCTGCACAATTAATGTACATACAAAGAATCTAGATGGCAGTACTTTACGTAGCCAGTGGTTATTCTGCAAATCTGGCATGTTTAGACACGTCAACCAACATTCCAACAAAATGAAGTAGGCTGCACAGCTTTAAGACAAACGCTCCTCACAGTATAGGGTTACAGGAATTCTCTGTGAAAAATGAACTCTTTTCACATTTTTGGACATCTTAGCACCCCCCATGTGGATACTCTCAATATTAATGTCTTAATATTAATCATTACTCTTTGACCCTTTAATTGTAGTTCAGTTTCCCAGGCTTTGTTTTCAGCTCTCGTTGGCGCTGTCAAGCTTGCCTCTTTGCATGTTTTGTGTATTTTTCCTGGTGGTGTCAATAAAGCGGGATTAGCTAAAGTTTAAAAATGTAATGCACGCTCAGAACGCAAAACTGTCAAGTTTACTTTTACAAAAATGTGCATATGTTTTCAATCAAGTGGAGAAAAAACACGCATTTGCACGGATGAGTGAAATAGCTGCTCTATGGCCCGAACATTGAACTTTTTGTCGGTTCACAAAACTTTCCTTTGAAGAGCAGAAGAGGACAAACAGAAAGGATGTTAAAGCAGAGGCTGACCTAGGGTAGAGTTCTCGTTAGCCAACTTCTTCATGTAGAAATGATCCCTCCCACCAAAAGGAACAACAGTGTCCATTACTACAATAACCCCATGAAGCACAGTAAAGTACCTCATTGCCGATCCATCTTCCAGCTCCTGAATCAGTTATGGGCTGTTCAACTGATGGTTAGAGACCCAAGTGTTGATTGGTGCAGAGGGACGCATGAGTCAATAGAAGAGTAGGTACTCAAATTCCAAGTGATGGTTAGGACCAAGATGTCAACTGATGGTTAGGGAACCAAGTGTCAACTGATGGTTAGGGACCTAAGTGCCAACTGGTGCTGAGGGACCCATGAGTCAACAGGTGCATAGGGACTCAAATTCCAAGCGATGGTTAGGACCAAGATGTCAACTGATGGTTAGGGAACCAAGTGTATACTGATGCTCAGGGACCCAAATGTCAACTGATAGTTAGGGACCAAGGTATCAGCGGATGGTTAGTGACCAAGGTGTCAGCTGATGGTTAGGGACCAAGGAGTGAACTGATTGTTGGGGAACCAATTGTCAATTGATGGTTAGGTACCCAAGTGTCAACTGGTGCTGAGGGACGCATGAGTCAACAGAAGCATAGGGACTCAAATTCCAAAAGATGGTTAGGACCAAGATGTCAACTGATGGTTAGGGAACAAAGTGTGAACTGATGGTTTGGGACCCAAATGTCAACTGATGGCTAGCAACCAAGGTGTCTGCTGATGGCTAGCAACCAAGGTGTCTGCTGATGGCTAGCAACCAAGGTGTCTGCTGATGGCTAGCGACCAAGGTGTCTGCTGATGGCTAGCGACCAAGGTGTCTGCTGATGGGTAACGACCAAGGTGTCTGCTGATGGGTAACGACCAAGGTGTCTGCTGATGGGTAACGACCAAGGTGTCTGCTGATGGGTAACGACCAAGGTGTCTGCTGATGGGTAACGACCAAGGTGTCAGCTGATGGGTAGGGACCAAGGTGTCAGCTGATGGGTAACGACCAAGGTGTGAAATGTTTAAGGGCCAAGGTGTCTGCTGGTGGTTAGGGAACCAAGTGTCAACTGGTGGTTAGGGACCAAGGTGTTAGCTGATGATTAAGGACCCAAATGCAAAATTATGGTTAGGGACCAATGTGCCCGCTGATGGTTAAGAGACCACGGTGCCAAACAGTCATTAGAGAACAAGGTGTCAACTGATGGCTAGAGAGCCAAGAGTCAATTGATGGTTAGGGACACAAGTGCCAACTGGTGCTGAGGGACCCATGAGTCAATAGAAGCATAGGGACTCAAATTCCAAAAGATGGTTAGGACCAAGATGTCAACTGATGGTTAGGGAACAAAGTGTGAACTGATGGTTTGGGACCCAAATGTCAACTGATGGCTAGCAACCAAGGTGTCTGCTGATGGGTAACGACCAAGGTGTCTGCTGATGGGTAACGACCAAGGTGTCTGCTGATGGGTAACGACCAAGGTGTCTGCTGATGGGTAACGACCAAGGTGTCTGCTGATGGGTAACGACCAAGGTGTCTGCTGATGGGTAACGACCAAGGTGTCAGCTGATGGGTAGGGACCAAGGTGTGAAATGTTTAAGGGCCAAGGTGTCTGCTGGTGGTTAAAGACCAAGGAGTCAATTGACTGCTACCTGCATTATGCCCAGATTGCAGGTGTTCTTTTAACATTAGTTTCCCAGTAGCCACCATTGTAAAGATCCAGTATAAAATTCTCTTACTGAACTGCAGATCCCTGCCTAAACATACGGTAGAGATCTGGATGCTTCTTAAAGATGCCGACCCGGATGTTCTGTTTCTAACAGAAACCTGGCTTAACGCCAGCTCGGAACCCGATATCGTGCAATCACTTCCACCAGGCTTCCTGATGCAGAGGGTGGACAGACCTTCCGGTAAAGGTGGGGGGATCGCTATTATTTATAAGGAACAATATACCTGTCGCCTGCTTGGGAATCCCCTTCTAGATTGTGAGAATACTCACTTTTCTCTAGAACTTACACCCTTGGCTTCCCTCACAGGCATTCTTATTTACCGCCCACCGGGAGCGCTTGGTGCCTTCAGCAAATCACTGCTGGAAGCAGCAGTCAACTTGGCAAGCTCAGCGGCAAACTTAACCTTGCTTGGAGACCTCAATCTTCATTTTGATGACCCTCAAGCCTTAAATGCATCTGAACTGGCCCATGACCTCGCGTCATTTCAGTTGCGACAAATAATTTCTCTCCCTACTCACGTTAAAGGCCACCTTCTGGACCAGGTGTTTTCTAACTTAGATGATCTCAAAGGGGAGGGGCCCTTACCCCTCCCATGGACGGATCATTTTTTAGTCTCCTCGCCTGGTCACCAAACGTCCCCGAACCTTTAATACAACCTAAATGGACTCGAGGTCGTCTCTGGTCCAAACTCCCTCTAGAGAATTGGACCCAAGAACTGGAACGGACCTGCCCCATATCCGATCCATGCCCAGTTAAAGCTAATGATAACTTTGTGAGCTGGATTTCGGATACTCTGGATGTGGTCCTCCCAAAGACTAGGATAAAAAAGACCAATGGTCCCCACAACTCTCCTTGGTTCTCAGCAGAGTTGCGCATCTTAAAACAGCACTGTAAGGTCAAAGAAAGGCTTTGGAGGAAGGATTTTTCGCCCAGTAAGAAGCTGGAGTATAAGGCGGCTATCAGCGCCTACAAAGTAGAGATAAAAAAAGCTCAAGCAATCTTTTACGAATCCAAAATTTTGTTAGCCTCTAACTCACCCAGAGAAACTTTCAATGTTATTAAAAAGTTACTCAAAACCCCGGATCCGTACATAGCTCCAGACCTTTCCGGGATACGCTGTTATAAACTGGCAGAATACTTCTCCACTAAGGTCATAAATATCCTTAAATCACTGCCGCATATGGCAGATATAGATGATATCTCTAATAGACACTTGACCCCCGACCCTCATTCTTTGCAACCTACACTTGAGGCTTTTCCCCCCTCTCGCCTGAAGTCTGCTGTTCCCTGCTATCTAAGATGAAAAGTGGATCACCCAAGGACCCTGCACCAATTAATATACTTAAACAGGTGGGACCTACAATTGCCCCCATCCTGACCGATCTAATCAATGTATCTCTGTCCTCAGGAATAGTGCCCCCTGCCTGGAAATCAGCTATGGTGAAAGCTCTGTTAAAAAAAAACAATCTTGACACGGCAGATTTAGCTAACTATCGTCCCATATCTCTCTTACCAGGCATAGGAAAGATGACAGAGAAATATGTAAATCAACATTTGTCAGGCTTTCTTGAAATGCACAATTTATTGCACTCTTCGCAAACAGGTTTCCGCCCGCGTCAGAGCACTGAGACGGCCCTGTTAGCAGTGGTGGAGGAAAGCAGAAAAATACTAGATTCAGGAGGATCCTCGGCCATTATACTCCTTGACTTGAGCGCAGCATTAGATACGGTGAACCATAGGATTTTGGTTCACCGGCTCAGGACTCTTGGAGTTACTGGCCTAGCATTGAAGTGGCTGGATTCTTTCCTAGAGGAAAGATCCTTTCAGGTATTCGAGGAGAATACAGTATCCAATCCAACCCCTCTAAAGAACGGGGTGCCTCAGGGTTCCTCGCTCAGTCCTACCCTTTTTAATGTATATATGGCTCCTTTGGCTGCAATTATTGCCCCATCCGGAATTCGTATGGTAACTTATGCTGACGACACCCAATTGGTGGTTGCACTCAATCAAATGGACCAAGAAACTAACACCCTCCGCTCCTGCTTGGAAGATATTTCAAACTGGATGGACACATCTCAGCTCAAGCTCAACGGGGGGAAGACTGAGCTTATGATCTTAGGTAACCCTCTCTGCTTTCAATCTAGCTCCATGTGGCCAGCGTGTATGGGACCACCCCCTATCCCCAAGCCAGAAATCAAGAGCCTGGGTATCTGGTTGGACCAGGATCTGAGCTTTAGAGCTCAAGCGAGGAAGACGGCAGGCATCTGTTATGGCCTACTTAGAATGGCTCGCAAAGTGCTACCTCTGCTCCCCCCCCTAGCAAAAAAAGAACTTGTGCAAGCACTTATACTTTCTAGGCTAGACTACGGTAATGCGCTCTATCTGGGCTCTCCCTCCACTGTAGTCTCTAAATTACAGTCTGTGCAAAATAGTGCTGCCAGACTTTTAACCGGAACCAACAACCGACACTCGGCTAAACCGGCACTTGCGTCCCTTCACTGGCTCCCTATCCAGGAACGCATTAGATTTAAGACACTTTGCTTAGTACATAAATCTATGCAGGGGACTGGCCCCTCCATCAACTCAGCCATGATTCGTCCCTATAAAGCCAAACGCAACCTCCGATCTGATAATCTCTACCTGGCCGAAGTACCTAAGATCAGGAGGGCCAGGAAGGGCGGACGGTTGTTTTCATATAATGCCTCCAAACTCTGGAACTTGCTCCCACCTCAGCTACGCCTAGTTCAAAACCACGGATCCTTCCGCAAACAACTTAAGACTCTCCTGTTCCCTCAGCCTGCATAATTTCCCTGTCTCCGGCAGTAGTCAGTTCCAGCGCTGGGATGCTTCCGGGTAGCCATGCGCTTTATAAATGTGTCTTTCATTTCATTTCATTTCATGGTTAGGGAATCAAGTGTCAACGAGTAGTAGGGACCAAGGTGTCAGCTGATGGTTAGGGAACCAAGTGCCAACTGGTGGTTAGGGACCAAGTGTTGAAAAATTAACTGAATGCTGATGATAACCAATTGTACAGCTAGACCATGTTCACTTCAAAAAGCTAACAGATGTACAGGTGAAATATGCAGAAAGTCTGCAAAGTAACCTATGTAAGTGCAGAAAAAAACATCTTAAGTTGTTAAGCCGGATGCTCTTAGACCAAATTGCGTTGCCAACAAAACTTCTATAAACTCCTCTTCTAGCCAAAAGGAGGCAGGGGTAAGAGTCAATATCTCAGACAAAAGCAAAAATAAGTCAACTACTACAAACTTGGCTTATTCACATAGAGTTAGGCACTGAGGTTCACAAGCATGTATGCTGTTAGAACACGGGGTGTTGGGACCCATTTTGTTATTTATAGAGTGTTTGGAGTAGAATTTGCTTGCCTGGCTTGAGGTTTTAGCAAGTCCATGTGGATTCACCTAAATGGGTTTGGCACTCTGTGTTTTGACTTTGCTGATTCAACTCTGTATCGGATGGTGAGCCTGGTCCTGTCCTAAATGTAGAGCCTGGTTCTTTTCTAATTTTTGACATTCACAATTTCCATTTGTTTCGTTTAAGGTCAAGGGGACACTCCCCCCTTCTTTTTTTCCTGATCTTTCTATTGTTTGTTTTTCAACTTGGGTACACCCTTCTAATCTGATTGTTTATATTTTATATTTTCTTTCATTCCTTCACCCTAAAAAGGGTCCCTTGGCCACTGCAACTGCAGTGCCCCCTTCTATCTGATCACAGATAACTGTCATCACTTATCTCTTCTCTCTGCTACCTATCCCACTTACCTTCATTCTGCCCATACTCTCTGCATCTCCAGATACCTGCCACCATGATCTACATTCTTTGTTGTGCAGGTGCTTCTGCTGTGGTGCTGTAGGACTGTCAATTAGTTGTTCTATCTATCTATCTATCTATCTATCTATCTATCTATCTATCTATCTGTCTGTCTGTCTGTGTATCTATCTATCTAATGTCTCTAGAGGTTGTTTGCACTAGTGTTCCTGTGGTGGAGCTATGTGCTTCTTAATCAATGTTACAGTGAATAACAGTCGAACTACCTGTATTTGTGCGGTATGCGGGCATTATATGCTTAGGGGCTGGCAGTCTCTCACACTAGAGGTCCATGGGGCACGAGGGATTAACCGTGTGTTGGTTTTCAAGATGTCACAATTTGTTTCAGTCAGGGTGCACTGTAATAGTGTCATCATTGGGTAAGTATTTTTAGTGTTCTCTTTAGTAGAAACTGTAGCTTGCCATTAAAGAAACCACAGACTTCATTCTATAGTTTCCTCCTCAGACATGTTCACTCTTTGTAGCTGTTTCCTGACTCTTATTGAAGTTTCGCACCTCCTTAGCTCTGACTAGCCTAGAAGAAGACCATAAGTGGAGCCTTCAACTCCAGACACTTGGGGCCAGATGTACGACCATTTTTGCATGCGCAAACGGGTTTGCGAACACGTTTGCGCATGCAAAAACAGCATGGGGAATGTAGAAACCCTATTTTGCGAGTCGCAATCTTATGCGACTCGCAAAATAGGGTTTTGCGACTCGCCATTAGGAAGGGGCGTTCCCTTCCTAATAGCGAGCGCAACCCTATGTAAAAATGTTTTGCGTCCGCAATTGCGGGCGCAAAACACTTGCAAATTACCACCCTCTTCAAGAGGGTGGTAATGGGGTCGCAAAAGGGAAGGGGTCCCCAGGGGACCCCTTCTCCTTTGCAAATGCAGGGGGAAATAATTTTTGCAGGCAGTGGTCCCAGGGACCACTGCCTGCCTTTAAAAAATTAAACGAAAACGTTTCATTTTTTTCTTTTTTAAATGCAGCCCGTTTTCCTTAAAGGAAAATGGCCTGCATTTAAAAAAAAAAAAAAAAAACTGCTTTATTTAAAAGCAGTCCCAGACATGGTGGTCTGCTGAGCCCAGCAGGCCACCATACCTGGGAGGGCCTGCCATTCCCAATGTGGTCGCAAATTGCGAGAGGCTCATTAATATTCATGAGCCTCTCTATTTACGACTGTGAGAAGTTGGCCTGGCATATGCTGTCCACTAATTATAGTGGGCACCTTGCACCAGTCCAAATCGACTCTTATGGTAGGTAGGTTAAAGACAACCTTATTGAAAGCTATCCTAGTGGTAGCTATGGAGAGCAGCCTTCAGGCTAAGTCTTGAAGGAATGTAAAGCAGCTTGTTTTACCAGTCTATAATCTCTTGAGTGACCAAATGAAAGAGCACCACACCAGGTATATATTCAAAATATATGTATTTATTACTAAACACACCCCTCTAGTCTCTTTATGAGGCTAGAGTTCGAAATACATAGGTTATAAGATCTTAAATCACAGTAATAGCACAAATACACGTTTGAGCCCTAGGGCGTACCAAACCATATACCAATAAAATGGTATGCGAACCACGACTGAACTAGACACTAGGCCTAGAGCCTCTAGAAGTGCTTGGACCACAAGGAACCACCCAAGGTAGTGACACAGGGGACCCACGGGAGACGCGTGCAGTGTAAATACACAACCGCGATACGCCGTTTACTTCTATGGAGAAAGTCGGGATCGGGAAAATAGAGGAAAGGGACACTTTAAAGAGGACTAGGACAAAACCCTTTGAGATCTAGGACTTTGAAGAGTCTCTACCCACGGGAGCACCGGAGTACTCGTGTTACCTCACCCAGGGAAGCCGGGTGCATAGGTGCCTTTCGGGGTCGGGTTTCGTCGTCGGTTCTTATGGCGATCTGCTGCAAAGTGCTGCTGGCGACCAGGAGAAAAGTGTCCGGGTGGATCCAAGAGTGGATCGGAGTTCTGAAGAACCTGAAAGCAGAGGGGACAGAGTCTGGGTCACTAGCCAGTGACCAGGGAGGCGATGGACAGATGCCCACCGCTGTCGAGTGCTTCAGGTGCGTTGACGGTCGTCTCGTTTCTGCAGCCACGAGGTCCAGGAGGCGTTGTCGGCGACCAGGAGCAGGATTCGGGCTGGTACACGATGTCTGTCGAGTGCTGCGGTGTCGGCGACCAGATTGGACCCAACAAGCCTTGGCAACGGCAAGTCTCGATGTAGCTGAAGATCGTCGATGGTGCAGACCAGCAAGGTCTGGGGAACTCACCCAGCAAGGGTAAGTGAGGGCAGGCCTGGAGCAACCAGACTGCCAAGTAAAGAAAAGATTGGCCTTCGGTAAGGGCTACTAGCCAACGGGCTAGCGACCGCGAAGGAGCCTCGTGACGCCGCACGTGGAGCTGGCTTACAGGACACTCGTGGAGTGGGGGCCAGTGATCTTCGGTGCAGGTGGTACTGGAGGCTAGGGCTACTCGGAGCCCAAAGCACGACTTCTTGGGAGACCCAGAAGATGGTGCACTTGCAAATGTGCTCGGTGTCCAGGGGTCACGGTCTCAAGTCACCCACGATAGCCACGGGCCTCAGCTTTGCTGGGGACTCAGGGTAGCCTCGGGGAAGTCTGAGAATCCACCTCTGGTGATGCGATGACTTCGGCGTCCGACGGGAGCTTCAGTGATGCGAACCGGACAGATGCTTCTTTGGTGCCTGCCAAGCAGGGAGTCACTCCTTGACCCCAAGGGAGATTCTTCAGTCCTCTAATCTTGTCGTAGAGCGTCGAAGGTCCAGGATTCCGTGTCAGAGTTTCGTCCAGGTATAATCTAAAGTCCTAAGGACTGGGTTCCTACCTTTATTCTAAAAATAGGGGATGGACTACTCTGTGGCCCCACCTATGGGTGGGTCAGGGCAGAGGGGTGGCTACACCCCTTTCCCTTTGTCCAGTTCGCGCCAAAGCAGGGGCTGCAAGCCCCTGATCCGGTTTGAACTGGGGTATGCACAGGGACACCAAATGTGCCCCCAGTGCAGGACTTCAAAGCACCCGAAAGTGCTCCCGCCCAGCCCCAATACACATTGTCCTGTCTGGGGAGGTGGTCACACCTCCCTGGGACAGAAACCTATTGTCCAGGCCTCCCCTGCCGGAGTTTCGTCCAGCAGCAGGAGGCCAGACTCGTGTCTGTGGCAGCAGCATCCATTTTGTGATGCCAGGGCTCTGGAAAGAAGTTACCGGACTCGTCAGAGTTAACATGCCTTTCCCTCTAGAAGGGTGGAATGCTACCCCCGCCGCCAGAATTGGCGGGGGGTAGTATTCCAAGATGTTTGACACCAAACACGACATGTTTCGGTGCAGCCATTCCATAGTTAGCATTTTACCGCGAGGATATAATGCGTTTAAGAGTATATGGTCAGGCTGCACTACAAACAGCATCAGAGATGGTCTCCGAACGCTGCAGAGGGGCCCTGCTCATGCAGGGGCACCCTCTCACATAGGAACCATGCACTCTGCCTTTAGGATTGATAAGGCCTGCCTTAGGAGTGACTTATAGGTTTATATGTGTGTATGCATTTAGTGATATAGGTAACCTATACCACAGCAAGGGGTGCATGCACCACCTTACCCAGGCTGCTGTAGCAGACCTGTGGTGTCAGTTTGGATGGCCTACCAGGGGTGGCATAATATATGCTGCAGCCCCTGGCAGGCCTCTGAGGTACCTATGCCCTTGGTACATAGTATACCATATACTAGGGACTTACAAGGGCACTCCAGATCCCAATCAGTGATGTGCCTAAGGCACATGGAGACCCTTTTAAAGAGGAAACAGCTAGGCTGGGGTTCTGAATAGCAGGGCCCCAGCCAGACTAATGTCGAAAACCAGTGAAGTATCAGCAAAAAGTGGGGGTACCCCTGTGAAGCAGATCCTACTCTCCTACAACGACCCCATTGGGAATCGCTAACAGTGTGAAAAACACTGTTGTACATTGGAAATAGCGCCTCGCAAAAAACTCGCAATTTGCGAGGCGCTATTTCCACGGTCGTACATCTGGCCCAGAGGCCCATCTGCATCCTTGCCTTCTCTTGTTACCTGCGCCCTCAAACATGTCCTCTATCAATTGTGCATAGGCTCATTCATTAAGGGAGTTAGGCATTCCAGGTAGTAAGAGCCAGGCTTGAGTCAGACGCTCAGGAGAACTAGAAACTTCAAATGAATGGGTCAACATGGTTTGGACTCAAAAGCAACAGGTGGCTACTGAGGATTTCCTAGTCAGACGCACAGGTGCAAGAAAATCACCATCTCTATCATAACAAGAATACCCTTGGCTATCAGCTTCTACCTCACATTAGGGTGTCTACCAAGTAAAGGCTCCTTACAGCAACAACTCACACTGGCCTCCATTCCATTCCATGAATACCAGAATGCAAGCACTCTTACTTACACCAGATTAACTAAAGCCCAATGATTAATCGTGCGCTTTTTAGGTGAATAGGTTGACTTTAACCTGGAATATAGAGATTAAGCCAGAAAGTTCAGGGATGAATGATTTAATGAAGCATACTCACAGAAAAATCTTTCTGAATCAGGCCCTTAGAGGTTACCGCAGTGATTACTTGGTGTACTGCCCGACTATGGTATAATAGTATAAGTATTTGTGAAGCACAAATTCACCGCAAGAGATATTTTGACACCATTAACAGATGTTTGATACACAACACAAAGATACATATTTTATAGACATCATTATACAGCTTTCACAATCTTCTCTTGTTTCAATGCAAACAGTCACGCGAGGTGACATGATTTCCTTCCACTTGGTGAATCGCATGTTCTTTCAAAAATGTTTTCTTCCTTATACACACTCTCCTTCCTTATACACACTTTCCTTGAGTTCTTAACTCTCTTGTTTTCTCCCTTCCACAGAAAACATTTACTTTCTTCCGCTATGAGTTGGTTATATGTCTACTCCGTTCCAACGTATGGTAAACTACTGTAATACCTCAGACTGGACATACTTTATTTTTGGATCTCATTTCCGACCTCAGATGGGGATAAAAGGCTGGATCACAATTGACGACTCTTTCCACACAACACATATTTAGGGAACTTAGAATAAATGGGGATCAGTAGCTGTACCCCCCACTCACTTGTAAGCCAACAGTAGGTCGACTATTGGTTTCCAAAGACTATATGGCTTGGACTCTGGGTGTCTACGTCATCCCCGTAAAAAAAGCTCATTGGTGCAAGGAAGATTACACTTTTATTGGAACAAACAAGACACCTCTCTGAGAGGAGTTGGCCTAACGGCTAGGGCGGTCGACCTCGAAGCTGGGGAACCGGGTTCGAGTCTCGGCAACGACGCTGAACATCCTGTGATTCTGGGCAAATCACTTAATCTCCCCGTGCCTAACAAAAATGAATATGTCCTCATGCAACTGGTGCTCATGTAAAGCGCTCTGATACCCGATACCCTTGGGTCAGTGTATAAAACGCTGTTAAAAAAAAAAAAAACAGCACCCAAAGTCACAAACAGCTAGCTTTTGGTGCAAAGTAGAGCCCTCTCTAGGATGACATTAAAGAGCTTGCCAAGGGCAGGCTTCTTATAAGAGGGTGCTGGAAGGAAGTTGACATTGTACCCATCAATCCAACTGTAGCATTTGTGACTGGGTTATAATAGCGTGATCTGTATGCACCACAACGGGCTAGCGTGCATCAATGTGCATCTGTAATTGAGCCTAAGACTTTGACACCTCAACGTTCTCTACATCAATCTGAAAAAAAAAGCTGTCTTGACCTTGCAGAGATTTGCACCTATGCCTTATGAGTTGGGAGGATGATGCAGGAATGTGTTTTTCAGACAACGGGGCTATTGTTTCTGTTCCAGAGTGATGACATATCATTGCTGAATGGATATTACAGCTCGAAGGCCACAGGATGAAACTTGATGTGGACTTGACAATACATGTATTGCACCTAGACCCAACTGTCATAGTTAGCAGAAGAACCACAGCTCCAGGGGTGTCGCTATCGATGGTGTAGCAGGTGAAGTGACACCAAGGCCCGGGAGTGTTAGCGGCCCACTGAACCCCAGTTATGGCTGAATTTTACCACCTAACGTCCTAACCAATGGATAGGGAGGCCCATTTTCCGTGCCTGCACCAGGAACGAAGGCAACCTTGTTAAGCCATTGCGCAACCTGCCTTTTTGTGAAAATCTTATGCCACTGACATTCACTGCATGCAAGTCAGGGCATCTTATGAAGTGCATTTTGGGCCTGTTGCTCACCGAGTATGGGTGGTGGGGACCACATCATTTCCCAGTATGCGTTATGCACATAGAAAAGTCAGCCAAAGGTAATTCGTTTTCGGCCTCGATCGAAATCCTTAAGAGATTTTATTGTGAAAAAGGGAAGAATATCTTGTTCCTGCCAGAAAAGAAAGGCGCCTTTGCCAGTGAAGCGGCCTTGTTCCCTCTTGCCTCATCAGCGTTCCCACGGAGATAAGCCACGGTTTCCAAGGCAATCCTGGGCGCGAGCGCCTCTGTTTCCATCATAGCACGCAAACTTAACAGCCAATGGAAGGAGGCGGACCTCAGCAGAGAGCCTTGAAGCTCTGATGAAAGAGTGCACATGTGAGCATGAAAAACAACATGGCCTCGGCTCCGCGTCCGGAGGACAAGCAGTGATTGGACGTGGCGCGCTTTTCTAAACCGCCGCCCTGTGGTACTCTGCGCTTGTTAGACGGGGTTTTGAAAGAGTGGATTGATTGACCACAGTTCCGGGCTCGTCTAATCTGTGAAAATAATTCTCGGTGTCTCTGAAAGGACACGCCGACTCTGAGAGTTTTCCACAGACTCAGTAGAAAATAAAAACTCGAATTTCAAACTGGGGACAGTTTGGCTAAAGAGAGAGAGTATTATTTCTAATATGAATTGTTCTTCCCTTCACGCACAGCTGTGAAACCAAAAACGTTGTGTCATGTTGCCTGAATTCATATGCTGTAAAATCATCATGTCCATTGTACTGTAAACTCCATGTTGTCTGAATGCACCGTTTTAACCAGTTGTTCTGCCTTTTTACCTACGCTGCATATATGAATCCTATTAGGATATGGGGGGTGCGGGGGGAGGGGCATCCTAGTACCACAAGGTGCATTCCTCCACTCATCACCTTGAGAACTCTGCCTGGTGTGTGATGTACAGCCTATGCCTTGTCACTGTGTGACTGTTTTTACAGGGTTTTGTTATTGTTCCTTTTTAATTATTTTGGTACTGCTTTCTAGAGTGACTTGAAGCAACCGCAGGTCAGAGAGTAGTCACTGTTCAAAATACCTACATAATGAACAAATGTCTGCCCATACCTGCCTTGTGGAAATCCTCCATGGAGAGTTCCTATTGATTTTATACTTTTTTTTAAAATTAAAGCTAAGTGCCTTCTTGTTGCCGATAGAAAATTCTAATTCATCAAGGATATTTTACACGAAAAAGGCTTTCAGGTTCCCTACCAGAAAGTTATATCTCCTACATAGATTAAAAAAAACCTGAGAAATCACATGAAAATGACTTGAGATGGACAACTATTGATAACACTATGCAACAATTAAAACCATCTAATACTCACCAGTTATGGTTAGCTGTCTGTCCGCGGCTTCCCCAGCCATTGTAATGCTCAAGATCTCAGATTTGATACTGACAACCTCATATATTTGTTTTTTAAAGGTTTTTGTAAAGCACTTCGTGTCTCCTTTCAATTGCTGCAGAATTCTAAGATGGAACACATTGCAGAGATAGAGTGCAATCACTTCCAGTGTTCTTCAGACTCAACACCAACATCATATATGATCATAACAGAGCAATCGTATCCGGTTGTGACTGACAGCCTTCCCATTTCCTACCTATAGTATTACATCACCACTGCTTTATTGACTCTTTTGCCTGCCCACTGACCTACTCACTTGCACACTTATTGAGTTATGCTCATCCTCACCAAATCACTTATGTGCATCTGTTCCCTGTGCGTAGCTACATCAAGATGAAGTTGCCTCTGAGCATGCCAGCTCTCCTCCCAATGTATATATGAACGTCTATTTTAAGAAGCAGCCAGTCTGGATAGTTTGAAGAGATTTATTCAGCCAGTAAAGCAAAGGACCCCTGCTCCGTCCAACTCCTCAGCCACTCTGCCACCCACATCATTCCAAGTTCCAGTGAAAGGTAAGAGGTTGCCATGGAGCAGCTGGACATTGCAGAGTGACAAATACAAATGGCATGCATACAACGGTGATGCATAAAACAGTATATAACAGTAAACATAATGAACAATTATAGAATAGAAATAAGATGTAACACATCCCCTTTCCTTATAAAAACACAAAAGAGTTGTACAGAGCAAATTTACACATGTGGCAAGTTCACAACAACTTTTAACTAGGCACACACATAATCTTTCTGCCACACGAGTTTGTATCTCCTCCTACCACCCAAACCATCATAACTTTCGCCTAAAGCATGATCCTCACTGATGGGACTTTTGCTTAACCAAACTTTCTCTTCTGTGTCACTGCAAACCGATACTCTCTTGGTATTCCACCATTTGCCATCTGAGAGTAACAGAGCATTTCCTTTTACTAACACCACCCTCTTGGGACTCAAAAATGTTGAGCTTCCTTTCCTGACCGGAGTCCCAGGACACACTCTCACCAACATACCTTTAGTAAATTTCTCATTTCCAAAGCTTCTGTTTCTATTGTGCCTTAGTTTGTACCGTTCTTGATAAACTTCCACTTTGTTTCTAATCTCTTCATCCTTACATTTCTTCTGACAGCTCCTACCCATCCATGCTAGGGCCGCAATAGTACACGGCACCCTGCCTCTTAACAAACTGAAAGGAGTTACACCAGTGGCCGAATGTGGAGTTGTGCGATAGCTCCATAACATGCTTTTTACCTGTCTTTCCAATTCAAATTAATTGAAAAAGCCAATTGAATGCATTCACCTAACACTCGATTAAAGCGTTCTACGAGACCGTTGCCCCTGGGATGATAGACCGGCGTTCTTTGGTGATCAATGCCCCATTTCTTTAAAAATTCAGTGAATTCTTTGGCAATGAATTGAGGACCATTGTCCGTGAGTATTTGTTTCGGACAGCCTTCCCTTCGAAAAATTTCTTCACAAAAATTAATGACATTCTTAGTTTTGACTTCTCTCACAAACGCCACTTCAGGCCATTTGGAATGATAATTAATACAATGGCATACTTATCATTCATACCTAATCAGTCAAAGGGACCACATATGTCCATGGCTACTTTTTCCCATGCATACTTAGGAAATTGCACAGGATTTATGGTGCTGTCACGAGTGAAATGTGATTTGTCGCTACACATACACGGAATGCAGTCTCTCACAAATCTTTCAATGTTCTTGTCCATCCCTGGCCACCAAAAATCCATTCTTTCTTTCCTTTTCATGGCCGAAATGCCACTGTAGCTCTCATGTATAATGTTCAATAATCTCTGGCGTAAGCAAATTGGTACCACTAATCTATCACGTCTTTTAATTACTCCATCACATACCGATAATTCTTCCCAAACATACTTGTACTCCAACAAAGCATTATAACTTTTCCAACCCATAGGTTCTCTTAATTTCTCCTTCAATTTAACTAAAACTGTGTCAGATTCTGTTGCTTGCAGCCACTCCATCTTGTCTATGGCACAATCCATTCCTGATACTTCACCTACAGCCCATTCTTCATTCTCTTCATACGTATCGCTCGCTTCTAATGGTAATCTTGACATGCAATCCGCATTTATGTTTCTAGCACCCGGCACATATTTTACCGTGAAGATGTACTCTTGCATACGATGCAACCATTTTGCTATTCTAGGGGTTGCTTTGCCAGCTCCCGTTGTAGAAAATAGATCCACTAATGGCTTGTGATCAGTGCGTAGTTCAAAATGAGCACCCCACACATATATGCGAAAATATTGGACACCCCACCAACACGCCAGTGCCTCCTTCTCTATCGTAGAATAAGTACACTCTGCACCCTTTTGCGTTCGTGACGCAAATGCAACTACCCTCTCTTTTCCTTCATGCTCTTGCATCAGTACGGCACCTAACCCATAACTACTTTCATCTGTGACAACAATGGTTTTGTCATTAGGATCGAAAGGTCTGAGAGTGGTTGCTTTAGCAATGGCCGATTTTATGGTATCGAAAGCAGCTTGACATTCTTCCGACCATATAAATTTAACATTTTTTTTCATAATGTCACCCAGAACATGCACTCTCTCTGCAAAATGATGTACAAATTTGGCATAATATTCAGCAAGACCCAAAAAGGATCTCAGCTGATCTTTGTCTTGCAGAGCTGGTGCCTTTTCTATTGCCACTAATAGGTTAAGTTTGGGTCTGATGCCGTCGGGAGTTAATGTGTGTCCTAAGTATTCCACTTCTGTTTTGCAAAATTTGCATTTGGGTAAACTTATGGTTAGACCTGCTTTCTCCATTCTGTTTAAAACTACTTCCAGATTCTCATCATGTTGTTTCTTGTCTTTCCCACACACCAATACATCATCTTGGAATACCAAACATTAGACGTATCCTTTAACACCTCCTGCATGACCCTTTGGAAAACAGAAGAGGCCGATGCTAGGCCAAAAGGCATGCGGAGAAATTGATGAGCTCTCCCTCTGGTGTGATAAATGAAGTCAAATGTTTTGATTCCTTATGTAATTTGATTTGGTGGTATGCACTTGACGGATCTAACGTGGTGAAGAATTTACCCCCAGATATACTTGCAAACATTTCGTTAATGCGAGGTAAGGGATGCCTATCAATCCAAATACATTCATTGATATCCCTCAAGTCCTCACACATGCGGATCTTGCCATTGGATTTTCTTGCGATCACAATGGGACTAAGCCATTCTGAGGCTTCTATAGGCTCTATCACACCCTCATTACATAACCTGCATAACTCTTCTTTCAATGGATTCCTTAAAGCTAATGGGACATTGCGTACTTTATGCACTTTGGGTACCACATCATCTTTCAAAATTATGCGGTGTTCAAATTTTTTTAAACAGCCCAGGTTAGTACTAAACAATTTTGGAAAAACAATGGCCCAATCCTTACCGGGTTGTGGTTCAGTTGCTAGAACTTGCAAGGGATGGTTGGGATCCAGCACTATCCCTAAACTGCGTTGTTCTTTCCAACCAAGAAGGGTTTTTCCTTTCTCAACCACATATACCTTGCCCTCAGCTGTTCTTTCCTGGAACTTAAGAATTGCATTAAAAAAAAACAATACTGGTAATTTGCCACCACAATATCCTTCTGGTATTACATCCGTAGTGTGTAACTCACACGATCCCAAATCTTGCCAGGTAGATTTATCTATTATCGAAAAAGGTGAACACGAATCAGCCCAAGCATGCACTTCTTTTCCATTTACTACTACAATACATTTCGGTGGCCGATATTCATCACATTTTAACACCGTACTATCAACACAATTGTTAATTTGCCCCTCCTTCACCATCATCACCTCAATATCGTCACTGTCACTTTAATTGGAGATTTGTGCTTCATCTGCTTCCTTTATCATACTAACAGTTTTTTTCTTCTGTGACAATTCCCCCATTTTACATACTCTTGAAAAGTGCCCTACTTTTTTACATTTAAAACAAGTACTTTTTGCTGCAGGACAATGGAATGCATCCGCATTATGTCTGAAACTACCACACCTATAGCATGCCCTTCTTTTCCAATTCTCAACATTTTTTGTCAACTTTTTCTTTTCATCTGGATAGTTCTTTTTGCTGTTAGAGACCTCACATACTTTTTCAGGTTATTCAGATTTTTTAGATATACCTAACTCTTTAACATATCCGGCAGTGTTTTCCATGCGATTAGCAATTTCAATAGTTTTATCTAAAGAAGGGTCCTTGAGATCTAGCAGATTTTCTTGTATCCTCAAGTTAGAAATTCTATTTATGAGTTAGTCTCTTATT
The DNA here is from genome assembly GCA_963921515.1 of Calotriton arnoldi. Lineage (NCBI taxonomy): Eukaryota > Metazoa > Chordata > Amphibia > Caudata > Salamandridae > Calotriton > Calotriton arnoldi. The sequence continues at coordinate 1,410,418 of CAWUFW010004430.1, read as the reverse complement.
ATTTCGTCATGTAGATCTTTAAATTTACAAGAAGATGCTAGTCTCCTCAAGCTCACCACGTATTGACTGATAGATTCACCTGCTTCTTGTGCGCATGAAAAAAACCTGTTGCGTTCCACCACAATGCTGGTTTTTCTACCGAAGTTCTCTTCAAGAGCTTCGAGAGTAATTTCAAATACATCTATATCATCATCATTGTCAGAACCATCTGCATTATGGCTAGTTGCTTCTACACAAGGTAAAGTTTTTAATACTCTTCTACCTTCTACTCCAAGACAATGTTTCAAAATTGCTAACTTTCTTTTCGGTATATAATCATCACCTCCAATAGCTTCTAAGTAAGTTTTGGAATGACTCTTTCCAGTCTTCCAAAAGCATACATGAAGTTCCTGGACTTTGTAAGAATAAAGGTGGAGCAGGTATAGCTTGGGTTGCCATCTTTACAGTAACTGAGGTGTCTCCTAAAGGCTTAGTGTGCTCCTTTGTGGTAGGTGTAGTAGCTGTGGACAAGCTAAACAGATTTACCTAGAAAAGATTTGTAGCGTGCCTATCGATGTCGACAGGCTGAATTCAAATTCCCTAGAGAAAAAAAATGGTTCATAGCATGCCAATCGCTGTTAATAAACTGAGTCAAGTTATTTTGTAGAGCGTGCCTATCGCTGTTGACAGGCAAGACATAAGGTCTTCATAGCGTGCCTATCGCTGTTAATAAACGGAGTCAACTTATATTGTAAAGCGTGCCTGTCGCTGTTAATAAACGGAGTCAACTTATATTGTAATGCGTGCCTGTCGCTGTTGACAAGCAGAACATAAAGTGTGCTTATCACCGCTTTTCCACTTACTTGGCTAGAAGTGATCGTAGTTCCTCATACAACGATTGCTTCACAAGCAGTACTGGCTTCAGTAACTTCTGTTCGTGCCTCCTACCTAAACCAAGATGGCGGCACGTACTACGTTGTTGGCGTCAGCGTACCCAGAATGCAGTGCACTTCCCATGGTGCGGTATGCAACGCGCAGAGCAGCATCAGCGTCGTTCCGAAGCTGGAGAATACTCACGAAGCAGTGTTCATGTGTTGCTCTTGACAGCAGAATGGAACGGTGGTCCGCCGGAACAATGTTGGCAGGTAAAATTTCAGTACTTGCGTCACCACGAGCAGCCAACCGTCTTCCAAATTTAAATGTAAGCTGGAGCTGGTTTCGCCGAAATCAGTAGAAATACACCACACGCGGCTGGTATCTTCAGTAGAATTTGGAATCAGGGGTCAGCGGTCGCAATTTCAGTTACTCTTCAAAGAATGGGAGGAGAGAAAAAAAATAGACCTCCGTTTTACTTTCTCTCCCTCTGCTGAAAGTCGGTAGCAACCCTGGCTAGGACTTGTATCTGGCTTGAATCTTGCCACAAGATCCCATCCTCGTCGCCAATTTTAAGAAGCAGCCAGTCAGGATAGTTTAAAGAGATTTATTCAGCCAGTAAAGCAAAGGACCCCTGCTCCGTCCAGCTCCTCAGCCACTCTGCCACCCACATCATTCCAAGTTCCAGAGTGGAAGGTAAGAGGTTGCCATGGAGCAGCTGGACTTTGCAGGGTGACAAATACAAATGGCATGCATACAACGGTAATGCATAAAACAGTATATAACAGTAAACATAATGAACAATTATAGAATAGAAATAAGATGTAACAGTCTATTCACAAAAATAGCAGAGGCACCAGATCCTCTGCTAAAGCGTGCAAACTTGCATCAATAACTATGATGGACTAAAGGTCATCAAACATGCTTTGCCCACAAAGGACATCACAGGGTTGATCCATTTTCCGGCCCCTATTCCTGAATAGCCTCTTAGTTGCACCTGAAGAGTCAGTGGATTGGCTGGGGATACAGCCATAGAAAGGAGCTTGTGGCGTGTTATAGCCTCAGAAATGTATATTGTGTTATATTAGTTCTTTCACTTTCGCCGTGGTTGCAGAGCCGACTAACTCAATATGATCTCGGAATTCTAGTGCTAGATCCCTACTGTCCTTGTATGATGGATCTTCTGGGAAAGTCAGTTGGTATGAGTCTGAAAAGTTGTGCTTTATCCTCTATATTTCATCTCAAAGTAATCAATACCTTCTCTAATGTGTGGTGACGTACTTAACACTGGCAACAAGCTGTTGTTGGACCCATCGATGCGGCATACCCTGCAAAGCTACCCATCCACTTTTGTCAAGGGGATAACTCTTGTCTGAAGTCTTCTGATGACTCCAACAATGGGCCGATCAAACGCATCAAGTATGTTATATTTGCAAACGCATATCTTAAATCAGCAACTTTATAACGTTTCATCATACTATTTCAGCACGTATAGTGTTTTCACACGTCTCCATACTTAATGTGCACTTTAACCTAAAGATGTACCTCCTGATAAATCTGGAACATGCATTGCCAATGTAGATCATGCTTAAAGTACAGTTGCAATTAAATTGTTCTCACCCGAAATATAACCGCTGGGAGTTTTCTAAGAAGAGTGGCGGTTTTTCTGACAAGAACTTATTCAGGAGAACATAGGAGGGCACCTCCAATAGAAACTAGCTCACAACAAAGAAGCCATATGCAAGTAATGGGTAAAAATAGAAAGAGGACTACCAGATACTGGTTGTACGACATTACAACGCATGCTTTTACCACAAATGCCTTTAACATGCATTTTTTACAATGCATGCCTTTACCACTCATGCGTTTACCATGCAGGTAAGTATAAATAATGCAAGTGACATATATATATATATATATATATATATATATATATATATATATATATATATATATATATATATATATATATATATATATATCCCTCACACTTTTGTATAAATAATTTAATGTATATTTTTATTGGAGAGGAAACCTCCCAACCCCCCTTTATTAATTACCCTTGCCACCTTATGCCCATACCCACTCCTAAAAATACCTTTACCATCCTATGCCCCAACCCACTCCTAAATCCTAAAACCACCCTATGCCCCTACCAATCTCTAAACCCTAACATACTCTTATCACCCTAAACCCCTGCCCACCCCCTAAAAACACCTTTACCACCCTATGGCCCATGCCCACCCCATAACCCTAAAATACCCTTACCGCCCTATACTCCTACAGCCCCTAAAACCTAAAAATACCCTTACCACCCTATGCCCCTACCCCTCTAAACCCTAAAATACCCTTATCATCCTATACCCTTACCCAACCTAAACCCTAAATTACCCTTACAATCCAATACCCATACCCACCCCTAAACCCTAAAAACACCCTTTCAACCCAATAACCCTACCCATCCCTAAACCCTAAAAACATCCTTACCACCCAATACTCCTGCCTACCCCTAAACCTTAAAAATCCTTTACAACCCAATACTCTTACCCACCCCAAACCCTAAAACAAACCATATATATATATATATATATATATATATATATATATATATATAGCTATAGATGTATAGATATATATATACACACACCACACACACATATACTTACCATGCGTGGTAAAGACATATGTGTGGTAAAGTCTGAGTGGTAAAGGCACTGAATGGTGAAGACATCATTGTAAATTATGTTTTCCCCAATTCTCCATCAATGTACTATTGTAGGGATTTGTGAAAAGAGAATTATATGAAGAAACATAGTTTTCAAGGAAAAGTAACTTTATAAGTTGTATGTAATCTAAAATATGTGGATAAACACCATCTCCTGTAGAGAGAAAAATTAAAAAACTACCTATTGTCATCAATGGATTATTACAATGCCGTTACAGTACTGAGACACCAAAGAGCTGAGATTTAGGTGACTATTTTTGTTATTTCAGTCTCTTATTTTCTTTTGACTTAGGGATTTATTGTGGGTCGGTTTTCAAGTCATATCTGAAAATTTTACTGTACAAGGAAAGACAACAGGGACCACTTTTATTGTTTTAATAGTGCCATATCTTGTGTTAAAATGTTAAATTCGTCGTTCTTGAAGAATTCAGGTGAACCAATTATACCATGGGTAGAGATGTGATGCATTTGAGACTTACCTGGAAGCAGTGAGTGGTGATATATTTACAAAATAAATTTGGCCATGTTAAAGCATGGTCATGGGATCAACCAGGGAGAAGAATTTTGAAACCATTACCTGTTCCAAAATATGGATGAGGCTAATGATGCTTCTGATAAGGATGAAGATTTAGATGATGAGTATAAAGGGGCTACGAGGGTGTTAGAGGAGAACTTTAGAAACTGGGTTAGCACAGTGGTAGAGAGATATAAATCATTTTCTCATGCACAACTTCAAGGAGAATCTATCGAATATATAGCAGTGTGATGCACCATAGTGGCCACATATAAATTCAAAGATATAGACAGTAAAACCATACAAGATCAGTTATTTAACAAGATCAACAATGTGAACATACAGGAAAAGCTGCTTGGGATATAGAAGCCTTCTTCAGAAAAGTTGATGAATTTGATCTCGGAACACATCACGTTATCTGAAATCTTGGAACGCAAAGGAGAGTGTAGCTAGGTTAAATCAAAACAGAATTGAATGTCACTGAGATGTAGCAATTGGTGAAAGAGAGAAAAACAAAGGGTGGAAAGGAAGAGGTGTCTGTTTGGGAGAAATGCAAATGTAATAGGCGTGGAAGCATAAAGCGCGCAGCAGCTTCTACTTCATGTACCGCTTTAAAAGCAAAATGTTTCAAATTTTTTAAATGTGACATTTTTACAGAGTGTGCAAGACTGAGATGGATAGCAGGAGAAGCATGAATGTGGTCCAAACTGTTAACTAACAAGAGGAAGAAAAAGATGATCATCGGATTATGGTGAGGAAATCGAAGTATTGGTAGTGTGTGAGGCAGAAACATCACTGAAGGAAGTTGATAGTGTGGACAGACAGAATTATCCTCCAAAGTGATTGGGGAATGTGTGTGGTACTAATGTGCAAATGCTGGTGGAGTTGTGTTCGCTGTATCCCCTGATTGACAAGGGGCGTTGGGAAATGTTGGGAAAGGTAGAGCTTATTGAAGCTTACAGAGAACCAGAAGGATATTATTCGACACAACTAATGTACAAGGAAAGGCTCAGTTGGAGTAAAGTTTATGTGGTGGAGAAAGGTAGTTCTTTGTTAGGAAGGCGGGAGCAACAAGCTTTGGGTATCATCATGGACCCAATCACCCTGAACAAGTCTTAACGATAGTGAATAGAGACATAGACAAGTGGATGCATGAGTTTCCAAATCTGTTTAGTGAAAGATTGGGTAGTTTGAAAAAATTCAGTAATCACATTGTAATAAAGGAAACTGCTTAATCAAAAGTTCAAAAGACCTCAAAGCCATTGTTAAAAGGACTATTCTCTTTGATTGCCAAACATCAATGAGAGTTGTTGAAATTATGAGGGATGCTGAGTTATTTAATTTGCTTGATTTTTCTAATGCTTACCACCATGTCTTATTGGATAGGGGCTTCAGACATTTGACATCCTTCATAATACCTGAAGGAGTTGTGGATTTGGGTGTCTCTTTGGAAGACCACCCAAAGGTGCTGGGTCCACCCTTCGTCCACGGGTCCGGGATACAAACTGAGACCAACACTGGAGCGCCGAGAGAAAGGATATTTATTACAATCTCATGAGATGGAGAGAGAGCATCAGCAACAGACACCCGCAGCTTGTCTGAGGAGGCAATCTGCCAAGCACTTTGGTTCCACGTCTTATATACCCTTCATCTCCACCCCAGGCGTGTATAGTAAACAAAGAACACCATGATTTTGAAAAGGGGGGATGTATACAGAAAACGATGAACACCATAATTATACAAAGGGAGACGTGTACAGTAAAACAATGAACACCATAATTATACAGGCAGAGGTCAATCTGATAAGTTAGCAGATGGTCACTGTTGGGCCCCTGCAGGGCGTAGGTGAAGCTCTTAATTACACAACAAGCAGAGGTCAATCTGATAAGCTAGCAGATGGTAGCTGTCAAGCCCTGTAGGGCGAAGGGCAGGGTGAGGACAGTAAGCGCAGGTGGACAGTCCTGTTAAACTGGGGTTTAGCAAGAGTTCAGTCAGATTGTGGCAAACAAGGGCATGGGTAGTCCTGCTCGACTGGTTTTAGCATGATTCCAGGCAGGTGGCGGCAGGTCAGGTCAGAAACAGGGCATTGGTGGCAGTGCAGAGGTGAGGTGAATCAAGATGTGAAGCCACAGAGCATTTGTGACCCCTGTAGAGAGGTCGCAATGGAGGATGAAGCGCAAAATGGCTGAGCTAATGGCAAGACAACAGACATACTTTTCCACAGTCCCTCCTTTTGCCATAAGCGAAATCATTTTTAGTCAATTGCAATGTCCATCAATAGCTGTATCTCACGTTCAATCATTATTTTATTGTTCTTGACATGAGTATTTATAGGGACTGGCTTGATAGCACTTGCGCAGAGGCCGCAAAGTGGGGGACCACATTGAATGCAAAGACAGCAAAAGAAAATCAATACAAGAGGTATCAGGATGATCATTAGGACTTTCCATCCCCAAGTCAGTAGAAGTTGCCACAACCAGGGGCCAAGGGACCATGAGCCGGTATCTTGATGAAGATCAGAGGTGATTTGATGAAGCGAGGAAATAGCCTCATAGACAGATGAGGAATGGTCTGGGATGTACACACAGCAGCTGGTGCCGATGATGCGGCACGCTCCTCCGCGGTCAGCAAGGATGACGTCAAGGACCATGCGGTTTTGATCGAAAACGGAGAATACCAGGAGGCTGATTAGTCCCGGCGGTAACTCCGTAGACAGCACGAGAAGCACCGTTTGAACTTGATTGAGAGACTCTGCAATTTGATTATATTCATTTGAGGCGAACGGGTTGAAAGCTTCAACTGTACTTTCCTGTTAATTCAGGATTTTATTGTATGGCGATCGTTTGATGCCAGCCCGGATATCAGGGAGAACGGCGACATCAGGGAGAAAAATATATATCAGCCTTGGTCCTCAAAGCATTAAGAGGAGCCTGGAAATTAATTGAGTGGAGGAAAAAGCACCCCACCTTGAAATTAGACAAATTCTAGCCTTTTGATAAGAAGGCTGGGACACATCATTTACTGAGCCTGAAGAAGGTGGTTGGACCCTTTGATACCACCGAAACGCGTTGCTTTCTGGTCCTTTGTTGCCCCACCACTATTTGAGGGTTCCCGTAAAGCGAAAAATCTATGAGTTGGCTAACTTGATATCAATAGTGGTTGTTATTGCGATAATCATGTATTAATGAAGATTTTGTTGTCTGTCTGTAAATATATGTGTATTATGTAAGGCCTCTATATAGATTGTTGTTTTTATTAACCACAAGAAAGACTGTATATATTTTTAACCATATAAAACTTTTTTAATGAATTGAACAGAACTATTAAATAAACATTTGTATATTGGCATATTTTTTGGCTTTAAACCTTGTTTTTGATGAAAGATTGAGAGTGTGAAAGTGATAGTGGAAAGTATGGTATATTGTTGAGAAATCCCAAAGGGAATTTGTTTTTGACTTGTTGGCCAGAATACCAGCTGTGATGTTGACAGTTGCATCCATGACCCTGATGAGGTGGCGAATGTCTCTGCTGTTTTCCATCGGTCCCCAGAAGGGAAGGATGCCTTTCATGGCATCCAGGAACAGTTGAGAGGTAGTGTCTGCTTGGTCGACCACTTCGTTGCTGCGGCGGACGCGATGATGAAGAGGAGGAGCAATATAGGCAGGAGGAAGGAGAAACGCTATATAACATGTGCCTCCCCAGTTTTTGTGGAGCCAGGTGTATGCTTTTGTCCCACAAACGAAATAGGTGTTTGGTGAAGCAACAAGCGGTGGTGGAAATGTCATGTTCAGAGTTGCTGTTATGGCACAAGAGCTGTCCCCAACGTACTCAGTACCTAAGCCTTTGATGCATATAAGTCCAGGAGTGCGAACAACTGATAGGGGCAATGTTCGCTTAGCGGGGCCTTCTTTTTGAAGCTAGAAAAGCGAAGACGGTCAGTGGTGTTGAAGATCAGCATTTCCTCTTGCTCATCTTCCGATATTTTCATGGGACTGTTAGTTGGACAGAAAGGGTTGATGGTGTTGCCTGTCTTGTTCCACCATAATTCGTCCCGGAATTGCTGGAGAATGGTATCAGCGATGTTGCTAGTCTGCTGGGCATCCATGATGAGCATCATCCAGGCAAGGCAAGAAGCATGTACAGAATAGGGGTAAGGAAAAAGCGATATTGGGTTTTCCGTGGATTGAGGCAGGAGACCACAGACCCAACAGTTCGTTTTGTTCAGGACCATATTATGTTGATGCAACATTTGAATAAAAGTGTTGTTTCAAAAGTCTTGTCTTCTGTGTTGGAGATAAGGGGGCAAGGACACCTGCGAGTGTTCAGTAGGTGTGGCATCAGTCGGCAATATGGTACCTTTTGCCGGCACTTTTTCCTCTATAATCCAGAAGATGATGGTAAGAATGATCGTGAGGCAGAGAAATACTGTTAGCACTATTGACCTTCGATTATACAGTCTGTTATGAAATGCCTTCTTCTGGTCTGCGTTTTTAGGCATAGTTGATCTTCTTTTGGGCTCTACAGCTGTCAGAGAGGGAGACTGAGCCCTACGCGTCGCCGGTAGCTGGTGGTTGCTTCACTGGCTAGGCTTCTCAATACCCCACTATAAGGAGTATCGATCCACCCCACCAGACTGTACTACTGCCCTGCGACTTTTGGCTCAGCCCTCCTGTCCAGTCGCTGGAGCCCCAGGGGTCGTGCGAGGACGGAGGTTGTATCTTCCTTTGGCTGGCACAGTGTGGTCTTCGAACAGTTGGAGCTCTGGTTCTTGGAGGCCATACACTGGGCGGTCGTGTGCCAGTACTTCCTTGTAGGCAGACAGAGTTGGGTCAGTCTGTGTGATGCTGGGGACCTTCCGGCAATGAACGGCATGCACCCACGATTTCTTGCCTTCCACTCGTAGGGCTGTTCGGGTCGTTAGCAGGACTAACAGAGGACCTTTCCACCGGGGCTCCAACGTTTGTTTCCGAGCAAAGTTCTTCACCAGGATGTAGTCGCCTGGCCGGATGGTGTGTCCTGGCCCCGTGAATCGGTCGGGCAACGCTTCCTGAACCTGCTGATTAATAGAAGACAAAGTTTGTGTAAGTACCGACAAGTAGTCGCTCAGCATTTCACAAGGAGAATCCAACAAGGTGGTAGCAGGGGGCGCGCCCCAAATGTTCATTGGGCGTCCAAAAAGCACCTCGTATGAGGTCAACGAGGTGCGAGAATGCGGGACAGATCTTATTGATAGAAGGGCCAGTGGCAATGCGTCAGGCCATCTAAGCCCCGTAGTCTCCACTATTTTGGCTAGTTTTGATTTGATGGTGGCATTGTATCTTTCCACCAGGCCTGCTGACTGGGGGTGAAAGACTGTGTGGAATTTTTGCTTGACCCCTAGTCCAGCTAATATGTGTTTGACGACCTCTCCAATGAAGTGGCTCCCGCTGTCACTCCAGAGTACCCGGCAAGGCCATAGCGGGGAAAGAATTCTTTCAACAACATCTTGGCGGTTGTTTGGGCAGTGTTGTCTTTGACCGGGTAGGCTTCCACCCATTTGCTGAATGCGCAAACAACCACTAGGACATATTTAAGGTTGTTGCACCGTTCCATCTGGATATAATCCATCTGTAAGACCTCGAAGGGTGCCGTGGGGATGGCAAACCCAGCTTGTGGTACCCGGGTCCCTTTTCCTACATTGTAACGGAGACATACTAAACATTGCTGTACCAGCCTTTTGGCGGTAGACCGGAGTTGGTTGTTATCCCACACCTCCTGTAAGATTTTAGTTATGGTGTCAGCATCGGTATGGGCCGGTTAATGAGTCATGTTCAACAATGGGAGGAGATAGGCATTAGGCAATTTCCATAATTTTGTGTCCTTGGACCGCCAACAATTCTCCTCGTCAAGCATGCCCTCCTTTTCCCATTGTTGAAGTTCTCCAGGAGTGGCAGTAGACTGGATGTCCCTGATCTGTTGTCTAACGTCACGCCACTTCTCTGCTTGGGATTTTATTATGTACATGGCGGTATGTGTTCTTTCTTGTGCAGTAGTTCGGGCTGTCTCATCAGCTAAGGCATTTCCCAGTCCTATTTCGTCTGTGATTTTCTTGTGGGCATTGCATTTGACAATAGCTAGTGTTCGGGGCAGTGTCAAGGCTTGGAGTAATGCAGTTACTAAGTCACCATGCCGTATGGGCGTACCATGTGACGTCAAGAATCCTCTCTCTTTCCAGAGGATACCAAAACTGTGTGCTACTCCAAAGGCATATTGGCTGTCGGTGTAAATGGTGACAGCTAGACTCTGGCTAAGGATACAAGCGCGGGTGAGAGCTATAAACTCTGCTGCCTGGGCTGATTTCTGAGGTATGCGTGCAGTTTCAACAATTGTGTTGGTAGTAGTGACGGCTTAGGCAGCAGATGTGGTACCATCTGATAGTTTAATACAGGACCCGTCCACCCATAATTGCCCATCCTGTTCCGTGAGAGGGATGTCTTTCAAATCTACCCGCCCCTAAGTCTGTTCTTCTGTTTGGAAGAGGCAGTCATGTGGAGTGTCTGTGGTGTCTGAATCTGGTGTGGGCAGGAGTGTGGCGGGGTTCAAGGTCGTACATCGCTTTAATGTGATGTGGGGTGCTAACAACGTAAGTTCGTATCCTGTCAGTCGTGCACTAGTGAGGTGTTGTGTCTTTGTCTGGTTTAGTAGTATGTCGACTGCGTGGGGAACTAACACCGTCAGTTTAGATCCTAAAACAATTCCCTCACTTTGTCGAATAGAGACGGCCGCAGCCGCGACCGCTTTAAGACAAGAGGGAAGACCTCGGCCACAGGATCTAGAGTGGCCGAAAAGTGCAGGCGCACGGGCGTTGTTTGGTGCCGTGAATTTGGGTCAAGACCGAGAGAGCGCATCCTGAGCGTTCATGGGTGTAGAGGCAGAAGGGTTTAGAGTAGTCAGGTGTGCCCAGTACTGGTGCAGAACAAAGAGCGTGGCATAAGTCTTCAAAGGCTTGGTCGTGTTCATGTGTCCAAGGGAGGGTGTGGGTGTGTCTTTTGTAAGTAAAGCAAGGAGTGGCTTAACTATGAGGGAAAAATTTGGAATCCATTGACGACAAAAAGAAGTGAGGCCAATTAGTGCACGAACATCTCTTTGGGTAGTAGGAGAAGAAAGGCGTAGTATTGTCTGGATGCGGTCAGGTGTGAGTGTACGTCTCTCCTTAGACAGCAGATGGCCGAGGTAGGTCACCTGCTGTCTACAATACTGTAACTTATTCTTGGACACCTTATGGCCCTGTGACGCCAGAAAGTGTAAAGTAGTAAGAGAGGCAGTGCGAGCCAGGGCCGGAGTGTCCGCAGCCAAAAGAATGTCATCTACATACTGAATGAGGACAGCGCCGGGTGGTAACTGTATCTGGTCGAGCTGTTGTTTAAGGGCTTGGCTGTATATGCTCGGACTCTCCGTGTACCCTTGTGGAGGCCGGCAGAATCTGTATGATCTGTTTCTTATGGTAAAGCCAAAAGGTAGCGTGAATCAGGGTGTATTGGTATGGAGAAAAAGGCATTCTTGAGGTCTATCACGGTAAAGGTGGTAGCAGTTGAAGGGATCATTGTTAATATAGTTGTTGTGTCAGAGACCACAGGATATTGCGGGACCACCATTTTGTTGATCGCTCGAAGGTCAATGACGAAACGGTATATTTTCTCAGAAGTGGACGTGTGTTTCAGGACTGGAAGGATAGGACTATTGCAAATGTTGGACTGGACTTCCTCAACTACCCCTGATGTAATCATATCCTGTACTATAGTCATGAGGGCCTTTTCTCCTTCTGCAGAAATCTTATACTGAGGTAGGCGGGGAAGAGGTGCGTTTTGTTTTACTGTTATTTGGACAGGGTCCATGACAATCTCCCCACATCGGTGTCCGTGACAGCCCACAGGGTATCTGGTAATTGGGACAAATCCTGCTGTTCGGAATCAGTGAGACAATAAAAACGTGATTCATAACCGATGGGGCAATCATTGTCAAACAATATGACTCGGACATTTTGGGGAGAACAGCGAATGGTGGCTCTGTAGTGTTTTAACAGATCAATGCCCATCAGGTTATCTGGGCAATTTGGGGAGAGCAGAAAAGAGGCCATCGCTGTGTTCCCTTGTATGTCCAGGGGTACCTTAGTAGAAAGGGGGTTAGTAGAGGACGTGCCGTCAAATGCTATGGAGGTGATCGATAAGCCGGACAGGGGTGCCCTAGGAATCAGTTCTTTTGATAGGGCACTTCTAGAGGCCCCGGTGTCAACCAGAAATTTGCCCTGCGTACCAACCACCTTAGCTGTGACATAGGGACCTGTTTGATCGACAAGAAGTTCTACTGGTTCCTTCCCCTGTCCCTGGCTGTCTCATGCATACTCGTTGTCGGGGAACTGATCAGTGGTAAAATCTTGGGTAACAGCCTGCCTGGAATTATCAAAGACGTTTGGATGCTGTCCGCCAAAGGGTGGCGCAGGACCTCTCCCTCTTCCTCTAGGTGCTCCTCGCCCTCTCCCTATGGTATTTCGCTGCAAAAGTGGACAATCTGCACGCCAGTGGCCTGTTTCTTTACAATACGCACACTGGTCCTGGGACAGTTGACGTGGGGGCTGGTGTGTTCTAGCAGCCGCAGGCATATAATTGTTCTGTTGGCCCCTACCGTTTCCTCCCCTCCCGTGCTTATCTGGGAAAGCATCACCTTTTCTCTTTAGGTCTTTTCTTTTTCTGTCTTTTTCCTCCTCTATTTTATTTTGCAGATGTTCGTAATATTGGGCCATTGTCAGGATCTGCGCTGGTGTTGCCGCAGGCCACGTTCTTTCGCTACTCTGTAACCTAGTGGAGATCGGTAGCAACAATTCCTTAACAAAAGTCTGAACTAATAAGTGTCGGCCTGTCTCAGTCGTCGTGTCCTGTCCACTATAGTCAACAAACACCTGGCTGAGTCGAGAGAAGTAGTCAGACGTCGTTTCCTCAGACTTTTGCTTACACGCAGTAATGACTGTCCAGTCAACCTTTCTGGCCGGAATGGTGGCCTTCAGCTTTGTTACTATGCGACCTGGTAGTGCTAAAATAGCTTCCGCTGGCCTTTCTCCTGGTTTTCTATCCTTATCCATTGTTACTAAATCTTCCCACTTGTGACCGAATACGGTCTGATCGTCTATTTTCCTTATTGGTCTCCAGATGTCTGGCGGCAGTATTAGCCCAAAAACTGATCTATGTCTGTTAAGGTCATGGTGTAGGTGGCAATAACCGTGTCCAACCCTTCGTAGAATCCAATAGGATTCTTCCGGGGATCGGGTAAGTCCTTTTAAAAGCTAAGATGTCAGCTCGAAGCCACGGAGTGTACACCCAATTATATAACGTCCTGCTCTTCGCATCCGGACTATCTAATCCTCAGCAGTACCCTGTCCTCGAGCAGGGACAAAAACTGGAGCAGCTTCCCTTATCGGTGCCATTTGTGAAAGGCAGCGAGTCTTCTAAGACCCTCAATGCTGCCTGGTGCAGGGTTCCACCTCTAATTCACTTTGGGTTCGCTATCAAAATAATGAGGCAAGCGCTGGAAACTCGAAGACAAGAAAAAGGTTTATTTCTCATGAGGAGATCACGTCAACTGCAGACACCGTGATGTCTGAGGGAAGTGCTCTGCTGATACTCCTTTGGCTCTTCCTTTTATACAGGTTTGACACAATGCATTTGTTTCATTACCATGGTAACACAAGCTTGGGGTCCCCGCCCCGGGCAGGTTGTCACACAAGCCCAACAGTAACTCTCTTCCCACCCAGGTCAAACAGACAATCTTATCTTGCAGCTGGACCTTGCTTCAGGGTCTAAAACATGTGAGACTGGCCAGATCTAAGAGTCCGTTCTGTTGATAAAAACAGGTCCCATTGTTGGTAACAACAAGTCTTGCTGTTTGCAGTGCAATAAATCATGTTGCAAGAGTCTTTTGGTGTTTGGAACCTGTTTGTGTAACTAGGTGCAGTGAGGGGTAGAGTGTCCAAAGGTTTGCCTGAAAACAGAGATGAGAGGAAAAACGAGTTTGTGGCAGCAAGTGGCGCTGAGGTTTGTTGTGGCAATAGAGTTTATAGCCCCCAGCACACATACCAGGTCGGTCAGAGGGTCAGAGGGATGCTAGTAAGGGCAGGGTGAAACAAAGGTGACCAACAGAGCACAAAATGGCTGTGATAGATCAAAATGACTGCAACTTATGTGCACATAGAATTCCACCAGACAAGATGGCGCAGGTAATGTTCATGATTATCGTTTTGCTTTTAACAGTGGCCCCATTGAACATAACTAGCCAGCGTGTCAGTCTATTTCGATCTCCATAATGTCCTGTATCTCTTGATCATACATTACTCATTTTTGTTAGCTGAGTGTCCATAGTCTTAGGGTGCAAGGTAGTTATGCAAAGAGAACACAAAGGTGGTATACAGTGTATACCCAAACAACAACCACATATTGTCAATACTGGGACCAAGAGAATCATTGATTTTTTCCAACCCCACTCCTTCAAGATGCCCCAAAGCCAACTTCCAATTGTCCAAGTCTCTGATCCTTGATGAATTTCTGAAGATAGTCTATGGAGATGTTCGATTGCTTCATAGACAGAAGGTGAATTATCAGGAATGTATACACAGCAGCTGGCACCGATGATGCGGCATGCTCCTCCACGGTCCGCTAGTACCACGTCCAGGACCATGCGATTTTGCAGGGTAACCAGACGGATCGCTTGGAGCTCAGCAGTGTTGTTGGTGAGGATGCCAGCAGTGACGTTCAGGGCGGTCTCTACCGCTTGGGACAGATGTCTGATGGCTCGGCTGTTTGCCATCGGACCCCATAGCGGGACGAGCCCTTTTGCTGCGTCGAGGAACTGTGATGAGGCAGAGTCTGCTTGATCAATGTCTTTAGAACGCTTTTCTCGATGATGCTCTGCAGGGGCTGTGTAGGTTGGTGGCAAAACAAAGGCGATGTAGGACGTGCCCCCCCAGTTTCTTGGGAGCCAGGTGTAGTCTTTGGTTCCACAAACAAAGTACATATTGGGTGATGCAACAAGCGCTGGGGGTTGGCAGTGTTCAAAGTCCTTACAATGCTACAGGTGCTGTGACCCACATTCTTAGTCCCACGGCCTTCAATGCATACAAGGCCAGAGACGTTCACCACAGATAGGGCCACAGTCAGTGTTGCAGCAGTTCTTTTCTTCAGGTAGGAAAATGTGGCTCTGTTAGGATTATTGAACACTTGCATTTCCACTGCTTCTTTGGAGGGGACATTAATCTGGAATGTCGCATTGAAGGTGTGAGGGCAGAAGGGGGCGGCTGTCCTTCCTGTTTTGTTTCGCCAGAACTCGTTGTAGAACTGGGCGATTGTTCCGTCGGAAGTGGCATTGTCTTTGTAACTTTCTTGTAGGAGCATCATCCAGGCAAGGCAAGATCCGTGAATAGAAAAGGGCGAAGGGATGAAAGGGATGGAATGTTCAGTGGCATGTTGTAACAGCCCACAGACCCAACAGTTGGTAGCATTGGTGGCAAGATTGTGCTGGTGCAACATCTACACGAAAGAATTATTCCAGAATTCTTTGCGTCGTTCTCGGAGATGTGGCGGTAGTGATACCAGGTAGTGTTCTTTCTTGGTGGTTGGTTGCATGGTGGGTGACAATGTTCTGTATGCAGGTGCATTCTCTTCAATGATCCAGAGTGCGACCATTAGCAGGAGACAGGTGAGAAATGCGGCTACAAGTGCAATTGTCTTTGTGCTGTGCAGGTTAGCAGTCTTGGTGTCTTTGCGGTGGTTTTGCAGGTGTTCAGTTTCTTCCATCATCTTCGAGGAGCTCAACAACTGTTAGGACCACAGCCTTTTGTCTGGCGCTTTCCTGGTAGCGTTGTTTGACTGTGCTACCGATCTGAGACCTTGACTTAGTTGGTGGCCTGGTCGTTGGAGCTCCCTCCTTTCGTCGATCTTAGGTTGTGCCCTTTCCTGGATGGCACCGTGGGGTCGGGAAATTCTGATAGTTCGAGGGTGTCTTCTTGTGGGTAGCAACTCAGAGCTGGTCGGTCTCTCGCGAGTACTTCTCTTGCACCTCCACCCCTTCACAGGTTGCCAGGGTTGGAGGGACCTCGCTTGCAGTGGTGGGCATGCAGCCAGTTTCGTTTTCCTTCCACTCGGAGGGCAGTTCGGGTGGTGATCAGGACTTGCCAGGGGCCCGTCCACCTAGGCTCCAGATTCTTCGTTCTTTGGAAGTTGCGAATCAATACATGGTCGCCTGGCTTTATTTCATGTCCCGGGCCCCTGGATACGTCAGGCAAGGCTTACTGCACCTGTTGGTGGATAATTGTTAGCTCGTTTGTCAACTTATGCAAGTAATCCGACATTAATATGTTCGGGACATCGTTAATGGAGGTGGGTCTTGGTGCCGCCCAAATGCTCATAGGCTCTGCCGAAGACCACCTCATACGGGGTCAGTCGGTGTTTGGTTGGGGTGGAGCGCATCGATAACAATGCCAATGGGAGGGCGTCGGGCCATTTCAACCCGGTCGTGGCAACTATTTTGGCTAGTTTTAGTTTCAACGTTGCATTGTGTCTCTCTACCAGGCCCGCTGATTGGGGGTGGAAGACGGCATGGAACTTTTGTTTTACCCCCAACCCTCTCAGTATGTTCTGTATCACCTCGGCTACGAAGTGGGGGCCGTTGTCGCTCCATAAAATTCTGCAAAGGCCGTATCGGGGAAGAATTCTTTCAGCAATACTTTGCAGTGGCTAAGGCGGTATTGTCGTGGGTGGGATATGCCTCCACCCATTTGCTAAAAGCGCACACAACCACCAGGACATATTTTAGACCAAGGCATCTCTCTAGTTGAATGTAATCCATTTGAAGGATTTCAAAGGGGTGGTCAGGGACTCCAAACCCTCCCCTTGGTACTACTGTCCCCTTCCCTGGGTTGTGTTGTAGGCAGACTATACATTGTTGTACTAGGCGTTTTGCAGATTCTGCTATCTTGACGTTATGCCATACTCTGGTGATTAGTTCAATCATGGGGGTGGAGCCTATGTGTGCTGGTAAATGTGCCATGGTCAATATGGGGATGAGGTAGGCATTGGGTAACAGCCATTTATTTCCGTCTTTAGTTCTCCAGCAATCTTCCTCGTCTTTTAGTCCCACCTTTTCCCACTCGGTCAATTCGCCTTGTGTGCCTGTAGTCTGTATGTCCCTTACAGTGGTCCTAGCGTCAGTCCATCGTTCAGCTTGTGACCTGGTCACATACATTCGTGTCGTAGTTCTGTCTCCTGCTGTGGCTCGGGAAGTAACGTCTGCTAGTGCATTTCCCTGTCCAATGAGATCTGTCACTTTCCTATGTGCTTGGCATTTTATCACTGCTAACTTCTTGGGGAGGAGGACTGCTTGCGCCAAGGCGGAGACTAAATCTCCATGCAGGATGGGTGTACCGTATGAAGTCAGGAACCCCTTTCTTTCCATAAGATCCCAAAATGGTGAACCACCCCAAAGGCATATTGGCTGTCGGTGTATATGTTAACTGTCGTGTCAGTCGCTAAGATACATGCTCGTGTGAGGGCAATGAGTTCTGCAGCCTGGGCTGAACGTTGGGGAATACGGGCTGTTTCCAGAACGGTTCGGGCTGTGGTGACAGCGTATGCAGCTGAGGTGGTGCCGTCCGGGAGTTTGATGCACGAACCATCCACCCATAGTTCTCCATCTGGTTCTAGAAAGGCGGTGTCTCTGAGATCTATTCTACTCTTTGTTTGTTCATCGGTTAGTGTCACACAGTCGTGTAGTGGAGTCACGCTAAGATCATTTTCGGGTAGGGGTAACAGTGTGGCTGGATTGAGGGTGGTGCATCGCTTTAGGGTAATGTGCGGTGCTAGCAGGGTCAACTCATATCCTGTCAGTCGGGCGCTAGTCAAGTGTTGGGTTTTGGTCTGGTTTAGTAGTGTGTCGACTGCATGGGGTACTAAAACAGTGACTGGATTGGAGAGTACTATTCCTTCGCTCTGGCGTATCGATACTGCTGCAGCTGCCACAGCGCGCAGGCACGCTGGCAGCGCTCTGGCTACTGGATCGAGGGTGGCAGAGAAATATGCACAAGGGCGTTGTTTGTGACCAATTGATTGTGTTAGGACAGACAATGCACATCCTTCCCTCTCGTGCGTGTAGAGGAAGAATGGTTTGGAGTAATCCGGGGTTCCTAGGACAGGCGCTGAACAAAGGGCATTGCGTAGTTCTTTAAAGGCTGACTGGCATTCGGGGGTCCAGGGAGAGGTGAGGGGATGTCTTTAGCTAGGAGGGAGAGAAGGGGTTTGACAATGAGGCTAAAGTTCGGTAACCACTGTCGGCAAAATGAAGTGAGACCTATCAAAGAGCGGACTTGTTTCTGATCTTTGGGGACAGGGGTGTCTAGAATTGTCTGGATCCTGTCAGGCGTGAGTTTCCTCCCTTCTTTGATAAAAGGTGACCCAAATAGGTCACTTGTGATTTACAGAACTGCAATTTCTTTCGGGAGACCTTGTGACCATTCTCAGCAAGAAAATGGAGTAGTTTGATGGTGGCTGTGACGGCTATTGGTATGGTGTCCGCTGCTAGAAGGATGTTGTCTACATATTGTATTAGTACCACTCCATCTGGCAATTGTATGGCGTCTAACTGTCTTTTAAGCGCCTGGCTATAGATGCTTGGGCTCTCAGTGTACCCCTGAGGAGCTCTGCAAAATCTGTACGAACGGGAGTTTAGGGTGAATCCAAATAGATAGCGGCTGTCCTTGTGTATAGGTATGGAAAAGAATGCGTTTTTGAGGTCAATTACAGTGAAGGTGGTGGCAGTGGAGGGGATTAAAGTCAAAATTGTCGTGATGTCGGAAACTACTGGGTATTGTGGCACTACGATTTTGTTTATCTCCCGCAGGTCAATGATGAAGCGGCAGGCTTTTCCGTCTCCCTCTCCCTGTCTCTTTACAATCGGTAGTATGGGACTGTTACAAACGTTGCTCACTACTTCCTCTACCACCCCTGCCTCTACCAAAGAGTGTATAATCTCTTTCAGTGCCTTCTCACCCTCTGGCGATATTTTGTACTGCGGTACTTTCGGTAGGGTTGCGTCCTGTCGTATTGTTACGTGTACTGGGTCAATCATCATTCGTCCTACGTCTGAATCAGCCCTAGCCCATAAGTGTGATGGCAAAGTGTCCAGTAGGGATGCGTCAGTCTCGGAGATGGGAAACGTGCTGAGAAGGGTTCTCTCTATGGCGCTGGGGGTTGTCAAACAGGACGACACGCACTCCGTCTGGTGAGCATCTGATAGTCGCATGGAAGTGTTTCAAAAGGTCGAGACCCATAATGGCGTCTGGGGTGTTGGAAGAGAGGAGGAATGTCGTTTCGACGCTATTGTTGTCAAGGTTAAAAGGGATCGGTCGGGACAAAGGGTTGGTGGAGGGCGTACCGTCAAATCCTATTGAGGTCACATGTGAGCCTGACGAGGGTGCCCTTGGAATCAGTCGTTTGGATAGTGCACTACGTGTTGCTCCCGTGTCTACCAGAAATGGCGACTTTGTGCCCAGGACCTCAGCGGTAACATAAGGGCCTTGCTGATCAACATAGAGCTCGACTGGATCCCTCCCTTGCCCCTGGCTGTCCTATGCAAAGTCGTACGTATTGTCATAATCTGTCTGTTGGTACTGATTCTGTTTGGGATGGTCAAATGTGTTCACTCTTCCTGGCCTTTCCTCGCTTGCTTCACTCGCGTACCCTCTCCCACGTCCTCTTCCTCTCTGTCCACTTGCTATTTCCCTCGCCCCTCTGCCCCTACCAGCTCCTAACAAAGCCAGGCATTGGGTTTTCCAGTGTCCATATTCTTTGCAAAATGCACATTGATCCTGTCCTAGGTCTTGGCGTCCTACATATGATGTCGATTAATTGTTTCTAGGTGGCTGTACTCTAGGGGTATTCTGCTGGTATCCTCCCCTATATTGCTCCCTTCCTGTATTCGCCCCCTGGAGTTGTGCTACCATTACCCTTTCCTTCAAGTCCTTCTTTTTCCTTTCTGTAGCCCTGTCATTTTCGTTTTTCTGATGCTCATAGTACTGGGCCATTTGGAGAATGGCCGCCGGTTTAGATGCTGCCCAACTACTTTCGCTGGCTTGTAATTTCTGGGATACATCTGGCAGTAGTCCTTTGACATAGTTTCTGCACAAATAAGTGGTGTCCGGTTGCGGTGGACATGTCTTGTCCACTGTAATCGGAGAACACCGTTTCAAATCTGGAGAAATACTCTGAGACATCCTCTTGTGGTTTCTGGCGGCACGCGGTTACTATGGACCAGTCTATCTTTTTCTCTGGGATCAGCGTTTTCACTTTCTGCACTATTTTGTCAGGGAGGTCCAATATTGCTTTAACCGGTTTTTGACCAGGGTTCCGCTGTTTATCTAGTGTGTTGAGTTGTTCCCAGGTATGACCAAGCAGTTCGGTATGGTTTATTTTCCTAATCTGTTTCCACACATCTGCTGGAAAACATAACCCGAAGAACAAGTCTATGTCGGCAAGTATCATTATTGTTGATCCCAGAGCGGTACCTAGCTCGGTGTAAAAGGCGGTGGTGTTCTTTCGTAAATCCGGTAAAGATTTACGGAACGTCAAAATGTCCTGTCTGTCCCATGGTTGATACACCCAATTGTAGACCACCCTTCCTCTAGCGTCTTGATGGTTCATATCGTCATGAGTCCCTTGTCCTCTAGGAGGTACCCAATAAGGGGCAGCTTCTTTTATCGGCATCATGCTATCTGGTTTTTCCACCGGGGGTCCTGCTATCTTAGATGTCCTGTCCTTATCTATCCGTCCTTGTTCCACGAGGTGACGGAATACCTCCAGTGTGGATGAAAAGAGTTCTGTAACATCGTTGTCGCCTTCATCTCCGGTGTCTACCTTCCTATAGAGAGCCACTAGCCGCTCGGGCCCTACATCTTGGTACTTCTCTTCATATGCAGTAAGAGTGTGGTAACAGAGACGTACAATAAAGTATTGTTTGCGGTTTTCAACATAGGAGTTGCATATGTCAGTTACATACTCTTCTGTCTCCTTCCTATCTATGAGGGATTTAACTATTTTATCAATGCCTGCTCGCTCATTTTTACTTAATCGCGGGACCCTGGGCGCTCCTTTTTCTTTTGATCCTACCTCTACTACTGTATCCTTTGATGAGGCATTTGGTGTGGGTGACTCGGTGGGAGCAGAGGCGGTGGAGACTGAGGCGATCGTGCCATCTCCGGCTATACTTTGGTGGTCCTGGCGTTGTACTACGGGATGAGTAGGGGCGTAAGGGGGTGGCATGTATATGATTGGGGGACCTAACAATAAATCATCATCTACCCTTTGTTTTGCTGGTAACTTGGGGTAAAGAGTCGAGGGCGTTCTAACAGGGCATTGACCTGATATTTTTGATTCCTGTTCCTTTTTATCGATTTCCTTTTCTTTTAGTTTTTCTTCTAATCTTTTACAGGCTTGGTAAGCTGATTTTCGCGTTCTTTATCTTGTCTAGCTTCGTCCCTTTTCTTTCTTTGAGCTGCCTCTTTTCGCCATAAACCAAAACTGTCAAACATGGCTGGTCTAGTTTTCTTTTTGTGGAGAGCTAATTCTAACGTTTCTATTTTAGCGGGATCGAAAGATCCCGTCAGTGGCCACTGATTTACCCGGTCCTTCCTAGTGTATGTATGCCATAGTTTGCTATAAGCTACGGTGGCTAATCCATACTTTACGTACATGTCCTTGTTAGGGGTGCCTTCCGGCGGTGCCGGCTGACTGACCTCTAACGAACGGTCGGGTCCAAAACAATTACAATCAAACAATCTAGAGAAAACAGGCATTTCGTATTTATCGGTCAAAAATGAATATCTCAATCAATCAATTTAGACAAAAAGTCTGCACTACCTGTCCTTCGCTGCCTGCAAAGAGAGAGAATATTCCTATTCTTCGTTGTTTGCAAGCAGGGAAATGTCGCAAATAACTCAATATCAAAAAAAAGGAATACTAGTATTTCAATCAAACTATTCAATCAATCAATCAATCAATTTAAGTCGTTTTTTCACGACCTTACCTGGACCGTATGGACAGTTCTTAGTCTTCCCCTTCCAGCACCTGGTTGTCCTCTCACTCCAACAATCAATGCGGAGTTCCTCTAAGGTCCCAGTCAGGACCGCAGGTCACTCGAGAGAGGTCCGTTCGGAACCGGTGAAGTTCAGTCGATCGGCAGCCAGACAAGGGTCTTCTCAGGCAGGTATACCCCAATCGTTTAGTCGTTCACTCCGTCGTTAGGACCTCTCTACCGGACCCACGCGTCGCTGATGGGCCCCTACGCTTGGGCGCCAATTTGTGAAAGGCTGCGAGTCTTCCAAGACCCTCAATGCTGCCCGGTGCAGGGTTCCACCTCTAATTCACTTTGGGTTCGCTATCAAAATAATGAGGCAAGCGCTGGAAACTGGAAGACAAGAAAAAGGTTTATTTCTCATGAGGAGATCACGTCAACTGCAGACACCATGATGTCTGAGGGAAGTGCTCTGCTGATACTCCTTTGGCTCTTCCTTTTATACAGGTTTGACACAATGCATTTGTTTCATTACCATGGTTACACAAGCTTGGGGTCCCCACCCCGGGCAGGTTGTCACACAAGCCCAACAGTAATTCTCTTCCCACCCAAGTCAAACAGACAATCTTATCTTGCAGCTGGACCTTGCTTCAGGGTCTAAAACATGTAAGACCGGCCAGATCTAAGAGTCCGTTCTGTTGATAAAAACAGGTCCCATTGTTGGTAACAACAAGTCTTGCTGTTTGCAGTGCAATAAATCATGTTGCAAGAGTCTTTTTGGTGTTTGGAACCTGTTTGTGTAACTAGGTGCAGTGAGGGGTAGAGTGTCCAAAGGTTTGCCTGAAAACAGAGATGAGAGGAAAACGAGTTTGTGGCAGCAAGTGGCGCTGAGGTTTGTTGTGGTAATAGAGTTTATAGCCCCCAGCACACATACCAGGTCGGTCAGAGGGTCAGAGGGATGCTAGTAAGGGCAGGGTGAAACAAAGGTGACCAACAGAGTACAAAATGGCTGTGATAGATCAAAATGACTGCAACTTATGTGCACATAGAATTCCACCAGACAAGATGGCGCAGGTAATGTTCATGATTATCGTTTTGCTTTTAACAGGTGCCATATGACCTCCCATCGCTCCCTCCACTACTGGTTCTTTTTCCTCTTCTTCCTGGTCTCTCCTCAAACTTTCCATCATTTGTAGTGTAAATGCTAACAAGCTGTGGCTTTCCTCAGCACTTCCTCGTCCCTCTGTCAACTTACGATACAATTCTGTAATATGGCCTGCTGGTGTTACTCCGTGGCGTTTCTCATAAACAGAGAGTATTTCATGAGCAAATTGCTGTAGGAAGTAGCCCTTGCAGGGTGGTGCATAGGCTTCATAGATCGCATGGATCTGGTTTGATGTGGAAAGATCCTTCAGGCAGGTGCGAACTAGATCATTCAGAGCCTGTTTCTCTGTAGGTGTAATGCGGGGTGTGTGTGATCGAACAGAGGGGGCTAAATCCGGATCAGATGGAGCAGGAGGGGCAGTGTGGTCGGGAGGTGGAGGTTGGGCGTTAGGGGGTGGTGCATTCTCACCGGCCGGCTGTGGGATAGGATGGGGAGGGACATGGTACGGTGGTGGCAATGGGTGGAGGAGAAACTCCTCCTCCTGGGGGTCCGTTCGTGACAAGGGAGTGTAACGTAGAGAGTATTGACCGGGCATATTTAACCTGTATTCCCTATCTGCACACGCGATGTTTGAAGCAACCTTTTCACGTTGCAATTCCTCTAATGCCTGTTTATCACTTTTCCGAGCCTCTTTCTGTAATCTAGCCTGAGCCCTTCTCACCCTCTCAGTCCCTTCCTTTTTCCACTGACCCAAGGCATCAAACATTGCTTGTCGGGACCTCCTCCTATGAAGTTGTGCCTCTACGGCCTCAAGCTTCTGGGGTTCGAAAGAGCCGTACATAGGCCATTGAGTCTCTGTATCCTTAGACGTGTATTTATGCCACAATGAGTTATACATTATGGGAGAAATACCGTACTTTATGTACATGTCCTTACTAGGGGTACCTTCCGGAGGAGACCGGCTGACTATCCTCCAGCACCCTTGATCGAGATGTGCAACAACAAAACCATCGTGCAAATTTACTAAACACGGGCATGCTTTTCTATGTTATCTTACCAAGCGTCTCCACAAGTTTCTAAGCCGGACAAAAGTCCACATTACCCGTTTACCTTCACTTTTTGCAAAGAGTGAAGAAAAAATAAAAAAAAAACAGATAACCAAAACCAAACAAACAAAAGGTATCGCCAACCGGCGATCCTACCAGAATCCTTTGTCTCGTTCTCCAGGCGGTCTCTTTACTGCAAAGCTCGTCCAAGTCTATCGGGGGCTCCAGTCAGGACCGGTGCCACTTGCGGGGGTCTTTTCAGATGCAGCGAAGGTCGGGTGGTGGCTACGAAGACGAGGGTCTCTTTCGCGTAGGTATACTCCACCACCGTCTGTTCAAACTTCCTCATAGGGACCCCTCGACCGGGCAGCTGCGTCACTGATGGGGCCTCACGTTTGGGCACCAATTGTGGATTTGGGGGTCTCCTTGGAAGACCACCCAAAGGTGCAGGGTCCACCCTTCGTCCACGGGTCCGGGATACAAACTGAGACCAACACTGGAGCGCTGAGAGAAAGGATATTTATTACAATCTCATGAGATGGAGAGAGAGCATCAGCAACAGACACCCGCAGCTTGTCTGAGGAGGCAATCTGCCAAGCACTTTGGTTCCACGTCTTATATACCCTTCATCCCCACCCCAGGCGTGTATAGTAAACAAAGAACACCATGATTTTGAAAAGGGGGGATGTATACAGAAAACGATGAACACCATAATTATACAAAGGGAGACGTGTACAGTAAAACAATGAACACCATAATTATACAGGCAGAGGTCAATCTGATAAGTTAGCAGATGATCACTGTTGGGCCCCTGCAGGGCGTAGGTGAAGCTCTTAATTACACAACAAGCAGAGGTCAATCTGATAAGCTAGCAGATGGTAGCTGTCAAGCCCTGTAGGGGCGAAGGGCAGGGTGAGGACAGTAAGCGCAGGTGGACAGTCCTGTTAAACTGGGGTTTAGCAAGAGTTCAGTCAGATTGTGGCAAACAAGGGCATGGGCAGTCCTGCTCGACTGGTTTTAGCATGAGTCCATGCAGGTGGCGGCAGGTCAGGTCAGAAACAGGGCGTTGGTGGCAGTGCAGAGGTGAGGTGAATCAAGATGTGAAGCCACAGAGCATTTGTGACCCCTGTAGAGAGGTCGCAATGGAGGATGAAGCGCAAAATGGCTGAGCTAATGGCAAGACAACAGACATACTTTTCCACAGAGTTTTCCGTTTTGTGCCAGTGTCATTTAGCTGGAGACTATAGAGAAAGCTTGTAGCCCGGGGAACAAAGAAAAACTGGGTTAATTTTTACGGCTCACTGAGTACTATGCGAAGTTTGAGGGATATTTCTCAGATCGCACAAGAGCACTAAAGACAAAACTCCGGGGATTGATGAAGAAAGACGAAACATTTGTATGGTCACTTGACTGTAAAGAGATGTTTAGTTATGTTAAATGGAGCATTGTAAACACTGTGGAGTTAAAACCTTATGATCCATGTCCCTCATAGTTACTTATGCAAGTTTGCACGGCTTGGGAGCGGTTCTTGTACCGTCCTGGACAGGCCGAGAAGAAGTTTTGGCTTTTGCTTTGAGAATTAGTCTGCGATAGAAAAATAAACCATTGTCTACTTGTGGGGAGTATAGCACTCTAGTAATGCGTGTGTAACTTCTTTTGAATGAAGGACCAACCAGAAACCATTCATACATATCTCCTCTACAAAGGGCGCAGGTACGGCTACTCCCCTGTGTAACTAAATAGTTGTATCGATTTCAAAAATATACATTTATGGTTAAGTATGTACCGGTATAAAAAACTTGAATGAAGACTGCTTATACAGACTGCCATTAAGAGACCGAAATTTGGAAGAGGATGATGATTGGTGTCTGGCTTTAAGCTAGATCAAGCTTGCCATGGCTCCATCATGAAGGAAAAATGGAGAAGTGATCATATCTAGAGATAAGGTTCTCCAGACAGTGATTGAGCATTTGATTGGAGTTGGCAGAGTGCATGGAATGACAAAGCAGAAATGACTGGCTTCAAGCCAGTCTGGTCCGTGTTATCAGTAGGAGAGGATGTGTGGAGAATTGCTGACAGACTAGTGGTACTGTAAGCTCAGCTTGGAAGAATAATAAATTGGATGCATGAAGGACATAATGAATTGCAATCTATGAAAAGGCAGGCAGACTTGTGTGGATTTTTGGTATCTGGGCATGGATCGGGACATAGAGCAGTTTGTGAGGGATGTGTTACATGTTCTAGCAGTGACACCTCACACATATCTAAAGAGACGCCTGTGGAAATCCTTAAGCATGGGTGACAGAAGATAGGAATAGTTGTTTGCAGTCCATTTGGTACTATGATTCTGGAAGGTTTCTTTCATTGTAATGTTTGATTATTACCATAAATGGCCAAGGGGTTTGGGGTTTTCTGAAGAAAGTTAAGCATGCTAAAGCGATAACTGTTTGTGAGGAGGTTTTCAGGGAAAAAGGTTGTCCTAAAGAAGTGATAACGGACAATGGACCACAGTTTGTTTTACTGCAATTTTAAGACTACCTTGGGCAACTGGGTGTAACCATTTTAGAACACAATATCACACACACCTTTCTCTTCATTGAAGGGTAGAGTCCCCTGTACCGATGGGCATCTGAGGGGGGGGTCGTTGTCGCCCCCCCCCTCCCCCAAATGGATTTTTCACTTGCCATTTAACAAGATTGCACTGCCAGTGAAAAGGGTCAAAACAGGTCAGAGGATGGATGACTTTAAAATGATGCCCCCCCCTAAAAAAAAGTTCTGCGAACGCCAATGCCTGTGCCATGGTTGTTCCAGTGTTAATGGGTAGGATGTTAAGAGCAGCGCCGCCGGCATGGTTCTTGGGTGGCGGTGCGGGCGATTGTTGCGCAGGGGAGGAGGGATCAGAAATAAAAAAAATTAAAAACTTATCTTGAGGCCGGGTCCTGCGTCTTTTCTTCTCTGCTCTCCTGCCTCCGACAGGAACAGGAATCTGGCAGCCAGCCTCCCTCCCCTAAGCCAATCGCAGCGCTGCAATGCAGCATTATGGTTGGTCTGAGAGCCGTGACACAGCTTGGGGCTAGAGGGGTGGGCATGTTCTCCATGCAGGCTGTAATGCAGCCTGCATGGAGAACAGGGAAGTGCGCATGACTGGTTTGGGCGGCCCGAGAGGGCCGACCAAACAGTCAATGCACACTTCGGAATGGGCAAACAACTCCTCCCCTGCTCAGAGAGCAGAGCAGCCCCACCCACCCGCCCACCGCAAAGCAGCAGGACACGAAACATAAAATGACAATAACTCTTAAGTTATTGTCATTTTATGTTTCTCACTGCTTAAAAGCAGTGGGGCGACGCTCCTCCGCCATAGTGGAGGAGCCGCCCTGGTTAAGAGGGAGAGTGAATATGATGGGTTTGAGAAAGAGAGTGCATCATATTCATAAGAATTTTGCCCAAAAAGCCATAACATTAAGTTCAAGGTGATGGAGAGGCTATATAAAACGAGTGAAATTGTCCGAGGGAAATTGGAAGCCTCGCATAAGAAGGGGGCATTTAGGTGGTCTTTTCTCAAGCGAGTGGTGTGAGTGAGAACTCAGTGTGGTGTTTGAAGCTGGAAAGAAGTGGAATGTGGAGAAGATGACGTGCAGTGTGGAGAAAGGATTATGAAAGGAATATCATGCAGAGACTGAGTTTTCATGCTGATGTAGAAAATGGAAGGGGGAACGTGTTCAGGAAGACTGTGTGATCGCCTTAAAGAAGACACAAAACGTGTAAGGATTTTGTCACTAATACCTGCTATTCATGTTTTTTTAGTCTGCCCCTGTATTGGCATTTTGTGATTTTTTTTTTCTCCACAATCAAACTATCAATATGCTGTTCATTGTATCTAGTGTATTTCTTTACCATTTTGTTACTGTTTGAATTGGTTATATCATTTTTCATACAGGAAAGGTGAATGTCTTATACTTTCAGTAATGTACATTGTGTTATTATAGTTGTTTCACTTTCTCCTTGGTTGTGGTGATGACTGACTCCATTATAATTACAGTCTATTGTCAGAACCCTACTCTCATTGTTTGATAAACGTTCTGGGAAAGTTATCTGGCATGAGTCTGCCAGGCTGCCCTGTACCTTTCGTTTCCAAATAATCAATACCTTCTGTATCATGTGGTGACCTACTTAACATGACGCCCTATATATTTTCTGTTCTAATGACTGCCTTCCTGACCACCTAAAACCAAGAGTAGCAAGGTAGGGCAAGGGGTAGCAGGTACTATCCTAATTAATGCCAATGACTGTATAAAAGAAATTGCGGCTTATCCTCCAGTGTACCTATTAGGCACCAATGTTCTACTCTGCAGCTACTAGGCATGGCCCTGTTTTATACTAAGGCAGTTTCAAAACGTCTTCTGGGAACGTCTTTTGTGAAATGTTGTCCATACTGGCAGAGCACCCTAAAACAACTCCGCCAACAGCAAAAACAACTCTTCCAACAGGGTCCTGTGCCACTCAACGGATCACAGAAAATGAAGTCCTTGAGGGTCTGTGGCTGCAGTGTCTAGGATTGTGAAAAGGAGTTCATGAGCTTTCTGTTGAGGGTGCATCACATGATCAGAGGCCTTTGATGGCGATACCTTACATTTCATAGGCGGTGTCTATTTGAAGCAGGTTCCAAAGTAGATCACGGTAATGCCCTCTTTGCGGGAACATTGAAGGCAAACATTCAGAAACTACAGACATTAGATAATATTGTGGTTATGGTAGCCGAGGACGTTCCATCCAGACACCATGCCACTCTTGCAAGATGGCAACTGGATTGGCTTCCAGTAGGGAAGAAGAAATTCAGTTTAAAATGCTTGCGCTGCTGCACAAATCGATTTATGGATCTGGTGTATAATGTTGAGTCTCGCCTAAGACAGCACACATGCTTAGTCGCTTGCGAGAGATTTTGCTTACTTAAAGGACATGAAGCCCACCCATTGCTTACCATTCATTGGCTTAATTGTAACTCTTAATTGTTGCCTCCTTATTGTCCAGCATGTGATAGTTTCACATCCTCTTCTTTTGTGTGAAGCATGGTCCAAGTACTGATTTCTTCATTTTGATTACTGTCCTTCTGCTAGTGGCACTGTGATTGATGTGCTATTTTTCTTTCTTCTTCCCCAGTTGTCCGTGTTGTCCCCTCCCAGCCCCCATAGTCTGTGTTGCTGTTTCCCCTTTCACCTCCCATTGTCCATTTTGCTTTGTCCTTCCACCCCTCATTGTCCGTGTAAATTGTTTCCTCCCACCCCCTGTTGCTTTTTCCCCTCCCAATCCCTGTTGTCCGTGTTGCTTTACAACATGGCCAAAAGACATTGGCAAAGCCAATAGCTCTTGAATAGGGAAGACTTATTGGCTTTGCCAATGCTTAGTCGTCTAGTTTTTAATACATATTATGAATCTACTACCCAGCAACAGTTTTATGTCTTAAAAACTAAATGTTTTATGTTCAGCATCGAACCAACAGTTCAAGGATAGGAGTAAAGAGTTTTCCTTACACAGTGGCCGACTGCCAACTCTACCATAATCGTCTCTGCCTCAGAAAAGCATTAAAAACACATCTTTTAAGCCAAATGGTGACCTTATGGTTGAATAGAACATTTTGAGTGTGACGAGCACCTGGTATACACAAATTTAGTGTACCTTCCGAGAGCCCTGGCACACCCACATGTGGGCATCATTTGAGCTGACCCCCGCATCTTACCCACTTACTGTCCATCTGGCATCTGTTGCACTTTGTTACTACTTTCTATCACTATTTAAGGCCCACATTCTGACTGCTGTGGTATTTTTTTTGTGGTAATGCCACTTGGGTAAATACCAATATTGCAGGGCATACATTTTTCCCCATCACAATATTATATGCACTCGCCTCCCCATGATGAGTTTGACAGGTTAGCATAGAAATGATGTGCAAATGGCGTCTCTTTTCCCACATTGATACCAGTCCCATTGTATTGTATTGTATTGTAACATCTATATAGTGCTTACTACTCCTATGTAGGGAGCTGGAGTGCTTGCCTTCATGGGCAGTATCCTATACTTGTAGGCTGTGTGCTTAAGAGTGTCGTCTTTGTTTTGATCCTATGTCGGAAGCATATCGGCAGGGGTATACATTCAAGGGGGGTGTTTGGGCTGTTACACCCCCCTAAAAAATGTATTCTGTTGTAAATACTTGGGTACAAGTTCTTTCATTCGGGTATGGTGAAGTGTCTGTCGGATTTCACCTGGGATTTTTACATGCCCACACTGGCATAAACTCACGCATGATAACACGCTCTCTCTCTTGTCTCTGTTTTGAAGGCCTTGAAAAATGTTGATTAGTTTGAAAAAATTTGTTTTTTAAGTGCACTTAACAAAACGTCCTCTCTTTCTATTGCTCCGTGAGCCCTCCTCATGTTCTGCTTCTCATATATTGTGTTTTAACAAGATATCGCAGCTTGACTGTTGGGAAATCTGACGCTCACACCCCTCCAGTCTTATTGACCAAGCTACGCCCTTTCGTATCCATGTCTTGCGTGCAGTCGCGGCCGGCATTGATCGCGGGTGGGGGATGCGGAGGGTCGCGCGGGGAGGGGGTGGGTGTACATGTAATAATTTTTTTAAACTTACCTGTCTGCCGGCCGGGTCCCGCGTTTTCTTTACAGCTCCGGCTCCTTCTCTCCTCTCCTGCCTCCGGTAGGAACAGAAAGCAGGCAGCCTCCCTCCCCTCTCCTAAGCCAATCGCAACGCTGCAATAGCAGCGTTGTGATTGGTGGGGACGCCGCCCAGCCAGGTGCCTATGGGGAGGCCATTTTCTCCATGTAGGCTGCATTGCAGCCTGCATGGAGAAAGGGCAGAATACGCATGACTGGTTTGGGCAGCCCCGAGGGTCGACCTAACCAGTCATGCTCACTCAGGAGTGGGCACACCACTCCTCCCCTGCCCAGACCTGCTCGTAGACCAGCCCCGAACACCCGCCCGCCCGCAACCAAACACTTCTGCTTTCTCTGAGTGCGAGAAGCAGAAACATAAAATGGTAGTTTTACCATTTTATGTTTCTGCTTCTCGCAATCAGAGAAAGCAGTGGGGCGACGCTCCTCTGCCCTTGTGGAGGATCCGCCCCTGCTTGCGTGATGACAGACGAGGTGCAGTTCTAGTTTTGTGTGGCGCAGCATTTAGCACTGTGATTGGTAAAGAAGCGTAAAAGATAAGCGTGCATCTTTTGTTTTTCAGTAAGATGGCAACTTAGATCATCTTCAGTGACGTAACATAGGCCACCGCAACCCCTGCGGTGCGGGGGGCCACGAGCTCCAGGGAGCGCCTTCAGCACAGTACCCTGGCCTGAGAGCTCCTGGTTGAGTCCATAGGGGTGGGCCCTTCATGTACCTTGCAGGGGGTGCCCACAAGTTTCCTTACGCCACTGTTCATTTTTGCAGGCCCCTTTATGGCATTTCTGATGAGCTAACTGGGTTGACCTTTCAGAGGTTTTTAGGTCTCGCCTGAGCCAGCGCATGCGATGCTCTGGCGAGACTTTTAGTAAGTGGGTTTTGAAAGTGCTAACCCAGTGGCTTTTGCTGGCCTCCAGCTTGCGTGCACGTGAGCGTGCACGCGCGCAGCCGCCATCTGTCTTTCCTCCGTCTGGCCGGCATGGCTCATAAAGCACAGCGCTCTCCCAAGCGCCTCGTTCTGCCCCTCCCCCACCACAGAGCGAGCGCGTCCCTGCGATCACTTCCCGCTCGCGATCACTTTCGCTTTCATGGCCGCGCGGCCGTTACTTTTACGGCCGCGCGGCCAATGCTTGTTACCCTTCCTTCTCCGACACCTCTCTCCTTTTTTCTCAGCCCTTTGCCCCCTCCCCCGCCCTATTCCCCCCTCTCAGCCCATCTCTGTACCCAGCTCTGTACCCGCAGTCCTTAGCTCCACTTTCTTCCTCTCTCTCTCTCTCTCCAGGAGCGTTGTTGTCATTGGTGCAGCAGGTGCCCTGAGCGGCCCTTTCAACTCTGACTGACCATTGCTGTATTTTCTACCCCAGCCGCAGTGAAAGGAGCCCTCTCCTCGCACAGAGAAGAGCCCATTGTCGCCTTGCTACGCTGCTGTCTCTCTCACTTCTCCTTTCAGCCGCTTCTCGTCCTCCCCCCACTTCACCCCCCCTTTCGCTTGCCTCCCCACTTCCCACACCCTCACAAACCCTGCTCCTCGAGGCCCTATTCTGGGGGGTGATCGCCCACCCGATGGCCCACGGCGAGTGGAGGCCACGGGGACGGTTCGGTTCCACCAATCCCGGGGTGTGGACGGCCCTTCCGTGTTTTTTCGTTGTTTGAGAAACCGGTTCAACCAGCTCGGTTCCTTGCGACACATTCACATAGCTGCTGAGTTTTCTGCATGTGCAATCATGTGTGACATTTCCATGGTTTTCGGGTACTTATATTGGACAGTACAATGTGTTAAGTGTGCCATTTAGAGTGATACTTTATCTCTAGTAGGACAAAGCTGGCATCTCACACCGGTAACTGCCCCTTGTGTGCAATGGAATGGACTAGAAATGGCTCAAAACCACCGTCATTTTTTTTCTTCAGAATGCTGATGCAAAACCACAGCCCTACTTCCTGTTTCTAATCATCCTCTTGGAAATGTTTTTTGTGCCACAGTTAACCATAAACACTTTATACTCCTAATAACGAGGAATGTGATCACATCCTGCGAAACAGCCTCAAGGCAGTAGGCAACAAACCACAAACCCTTCCACGCAGCCACCCGAAGAGGTCTTCAACTAAAGTTAGCCTCACCTTGTCCCTAGAATCCCAGAATGCAAAGTGCTCGCGGCTAAAACTCCAGGCCTTGTAAAATGTGTTGCTACCATAACAGGTGACCTCCTGGCAGGGCTTTAAGTGGGATGAAAAAACTGGGGGGGTCTCTTAAAGGGGCGTGGCCAATGTAATTAAGGGCGTGGCTTAAAATCTCGTAAGCTAAAAATCTGTGCTTAGCATAGTGGGCCGCCCGACATGTATTTTGCTTTCTGTCATTGCATCCAGATATATGAAACAACAATTAATATCATGCCTACAACAAGTCAGGATTATTGGCTTTGTCAATGGTTGTGAGTTACATAAGATAAGCAGCAACTATGGCTTGTTAAATATAATATTGAAAACGCTTCCACTTAAAGCCCTGGTTACACCATGACGATGTTGCTGCTCCCAAGTTTCAACTAGCATTGGCCTAGCCAATAGGTCTCGCTTTTGGGACCTTATAAGTGTTTAACCATGCAACAGTTAATGTTGTTGCACCAAAGATATTGTGCTGCATAACTAAATACTTATAAGGTCCCAAAAGCGAGACCTATTGGCTATGCCAATGCTTGTTTGATTATGGTACCGAGCATGCTTAGGTTAGAGGGAGAAATGGTCAGGCGATCTAAATAGGAGAGGGGGAAACTCGGAACAGTGTAGATTTCCCCTGCATACATTTGTACTAGGTTTTATCTGTCAAAAATGTGTGTAGAAAATTGTAATTCCCCAGTCGGGGTTCGATCAGCTTCATGGGGCTGTAAGATACGTTTACTTATAGAAGAGAATAAAAAAAGAAAACATTTTTTCTTGACTGACTCTAGTCGGATTGTTTCATATCTGCTGGCCAAGGAATGCTTGTGCCTTTTTTTCATTCAAAAGCTTCAACAGCAATAAGATAAGACGTGTTTGCTTTTTCCTACCCAAACATTGTTTAGCTTCAGTGCCAGCTGTGGATTAGAGGTCCCTTGTGACCCTCCTCCCCTTGCCCTTCTGAACGGCTCCGGTCCTGACCGGTTCCGTGATGGCGGCGGGCAGGGCTTGAACCCGCCCGACCCTCGAGTCATGGAAACACGCTGCCCTTGTTCCTTGTGGGCAGCCAGCCGTCTGCAGCACCCTCGACGCGCTGTCTCCAGTTGGCTGGCTGTTCTCTTGTGTTTTTTATCCCGCCGCGATGCGTGACGTGCCTACTTGACTGTATTGAAAGATTTTTTTTACTGTACTTTTTGTCTAACGCGATATCCTGCCTGCGTTTTGGAAGCTTTCGTGAGGAAGCAGTTTGAATTCACGCTGGGCTTGCACGTATGATATGAAATGTCTTGCTTAAAGCGCAAGGGCGGATTTCAGTCACAACTGTACTAGTTTTCTTTAAGCAGCAATCAGTACTTGGGTCACCATAAGACCTCCTGTCACCATAACACAACTTTTGCAAACAAGATCTTTCCTCTTAGAAAGCATTACTTTCAGGCGCGTTCCTCCAGTTGTCTTATTTGAACTTTACCAAGAAGACGACATCTTCCAGAAAGCACTGGTTGACCGACACCAAGGAGTCCCGAATTATGTTTAATCCTTGAATTGAGCAATAAACGTCTGGTTATCTTTACTTCTTGCGAAAAACAAAACATCTCTGACTTGTGGTGGCTTATCCGAGTCCCTAATCCAGCAATTAAGAGTGGACTGTTTTCACAGCGAGGGCCCTCGCACGCTAATGCCAAATCCGGTAAATGAACGCGCTTTCAATCTGACCTCATTTGTTAAACGTGCAACAAAAACCTTTTTTTGAAGTCAGTAGGACCAGCCAAAGAATTGTGCCCTGAGGTCATTGTAAGACAAACATTGGCACACACATTGCTGTCCCAGAATCCCACTGGTTCCTCAGAAAGGACACGACCAGGCTTTGCCAAGTGAAATACATGTTACATTTTCGTGGTTCTTCGTCCGTTTCAGGTCTGGTATCGTAAGACTGATCATTTCATACCGTATGATACTGATTCGCCTGAAGTAGGTTAGAACTGGACCCATGTGAGGGAGAGGGGTGTCTTACGAATCTTTTCTTAGAAGGCCTAATTTTTCCAATCAGAAAGTAGCTGCTGGTGTGAGCAGCCATCTTCAATCCTGAAAAATACCACATCTCATAACTCTTAAGTTTTGTCTCTTTCTTGCTCTCTATTTACATCTGTTTCTCTTTTGAGTTTCTCCTCTGTCTATGATATGTTTCTTCTTTTTAATTTTGTTTTCTCACAAATCCCTCACTTCTCCTGTGTCTTGCTTGCCAATCACAATCTCTTTTCCTCACTCTTGACTCTGATTTCCTTCTCCATTTCTATTTGTCCAGCTTTCTCTTTGAAATTTCTGCCTTATGCGCATTTCTGTTTTCCACTGTCCTGCTTTGTCTCGCAGCTGATTTATTTTCTTATATCTGGAACTTTCATTCTCATATGTGTATCTTCTTTCCCTCTTTGTCTTCTACATCACTTGCTCTCTCTCTCTCGCTCTCAGTCTTTCTTTTTCTATCTCTTACCTCAATTTTTCACTCAGCAACCAGCATTCTTCCTTTTTGTTTTCTCTATCTCTTTTTCCAGGTCACCATTTCTCTCTTGTTCACATTCCTTTTGTGTCTGTCTGTTCTTTCTCTCTTCCACCTCTTGTCTTTTTCTTTTGCGCACACTCCGTTTTCTATTTCTGTCTCAAACCTATCTCCATCTATTGCTTTCTCATACCTCCTAATCTCTCTCTCACATCTCTGTGCATTCTTTCTTTCTCAGAGTCTCTGTTTTTCACTCTTGCATCTCCTTTTTTTACTCTTTCTTCTTCACCCTCTCGTTTTATTTTTATATATTTATTTCTTACTCTGTTGCTCTGTCTCTCTTGCTCAATCTTCGATATTACCATTCCACTGTTCCCCTTGTTCAGCTTTGTTACATTGTTTTCCGTGCCTTCTTTATCTGTTTTTGTTTTACCTCATTTTCTCACTTGCAGTCTGACAGTCCCTCCTATGTCTAGGACTTCCTTAGCCTCGTATCTCCTCACATTTCCATTGCTCCTTTCCCCTTGTCTTGCTTGCCTGTCACAGTTTATCTTTCGCTCACTCCTTTGACTCCCCTGCTTTATTTCTTTCTGTGTCCCTTTCTATCTTTTACTTTTTCTTTGTTTTTGTTCTCACAGTTTTGCCTTTTCCACACTTTGTTTTTCATTGCTCTGTCTACTTTTGTGTCCCAGGTGATTTTTTTCTCAAGCCTGATCTCTCTTGCTCGCTTTCTTTCCTACGTTTATCGTCTATCCCCAGCTCCCTGTTTTCTATACCTGTCATGCTCTCTCACGTTCCTTCACTCGTATCCCTCTTGCTCTCTGTCTTTCAACTCATATTGTTCTCTTTTTTTCTTCTCTCTATCTGTTTTTACAGGTCTCAATTCTCTCACATTCCATCTGCGACCACCTGGTCTTTCTCTCAGGCACCTCTGTCTGTACTTATCCGTGGACTCTCTGAACTCTGTTTATCTCTCTCATACCTATCTAGGTTTTAATCTCTCACAGCTCTCTTTTTCCTAAATATATCTCTATACTCTCGTCGACCTCTGATTATCCCATCTGTAGGTTTCCACTTCTCACCCTCTTTTGCATCTCATTTTCTTTCTCTTGAGATTTTTTTTCACTCTGTTCCTCTGTCTCTCTTTCTCACTCTTTCATATAGCTGTCCCCTCCTACTCGTTCATTACGAACACAGGTTTGCCCTTCTTTACTTGTTATCAGTGTTTTGTCTATTTTTCTCTCCTGTTCTTTCCCTCACTTGCTCTCTAAGAATTCTTATGTTTGGGACTCCGTTTGTCAGATCTCACTTGCATTCGTCTTGGGTCTCCTTTTCCCATTATTCCAGCCTCAATCTTGTTTTATGTTTTTCTCTCCACCCTCTCTATTTTTCGCGCACTTCTTTACTTACATCTTTGTATTTTAGAAGCTTTTTTACTTTTAACTCTTCCTCCCTCATCTTTGCTTTGTTGCTTCCCATGACTGACTCTGTTTGTCTTATCTCTGTCTCTCCTAACAATTTCTCCTTCCCTTCATCTCATTTTCTTACTTCTCTCCCTTTCTCCCACGTGTTGGGCATTCATCTCCCTTTACTACTACGTGCATATATTTTTCTTATTTTCAATAGTTTATTGCTGGTTACAAACATTTATTCTGAAAACAAATCATTTGCCTATTACAATGTAAACAATTTAAGATTAACAGCTATTCCGTGGTATAAATGCGCCATAAATCTGCTTTTAGCTTTGGTCAAGTTTTTCATGCGTCTCCATAAGAATCTTGTATTTCTTTGTCATTTGAGATATTCTCACATATATTATAAGAGTGCTGGTGTACATAGAATGTGCTTACATTCTAGCATGATATACATTTGATATTCTATGTGCCCTGAATTACAAAATTTGCATCACTTGAATGTCGAGGTATACCTGGCCGTTGCAGCGTCCTTACACTCCCTCTTTGCATTAATTGCTGCCTCAGGCACGGTACTATAGATCTACACAAATAATTTGGCAGAGCAGTCATTTGGGTGGTGCTCGCATACTACAAACGAGCATTGGCAAAGCCAATAGATCTCGCCTATCAAGAGCTATTAGCTTTGGAAATGTGTTTTAGCCATTATGTACACCAGTGTGGCTGCTGTTCAGCATGGCTAAAAGTTAGTGGTGCGGAGTGGGGTGAGGTGGGGTAGATTGGAGAAGAATGGAGTGGGGTAGATTGGCGTGGAGTGGAGGTAGAGTGGGGTAGAATGGAGTGGGTGGATTGGAGTCGTCTGGAGTGGGGTAGATATGAGTTGGGTATATTAGCGTGGTAGAATGGAGTGGGGTGGATTGAATTGAAGTGGATTGGGGTGAAGTGGAGTAGATTGGAGTAGTGTAGATTGGGGTAGATTAGAGTGGTGTCGATTGGAGTGGGGTAGATAGAAGTAAGGCAGATCGGGGTAGATTGGGTAGAGTGGAGTGGGATATATTGTGGAAGAGTGGAGTGGGGTGGATTGGGGTAGATTGGAGGGTAGTGGGGTAGACTTGATTGGAGTGGGGTAGATTAAAGAGGGTAGAATGGAATGGGGTGGGGGTAGATTGGGGTAGTTTGTAATGGAATGAACTAGATTGGAGTGGAGAAGATTGGGATAGATTGGAGTGGAGTAAATTGGATGGGGCAGTGGGGTAGATTGAATTGGAGTAGATCTCGGTGAAGTGGGGTAGACTAGAGTGGAGTGGGGTAGATTGGAGTAGAGTAGATTGGGGTAGATAAAAGTGGAGAAGATTGGGGTAGATTGGAGTGAGGTGGATTGAATTGGGGTAGATTGGGGTGGAGTGGGGTAGATTTGAGTGGTGTGGGGTAGATTGCAGTGGACTATGGTGGAGTGGGGTAGATTGGAGTGGAGTAGATCGGGGCAGATTGGAGTGGGGCAGATTGGAGTTGGGTATATTGGAGTATAGTGGGGTGTGGTAGATTGGATTGTGATGGATTGGGGTGGAGTGGGTTAATTTGGAGTGGAGTGGGGTAGATTTGAGTGGAGTGTGGTAGATTGGAGTGGGGTAGATTGGATGAAGTGAAGTGGGGTAGATTTCGGTAGAGTGGAGTGGGGTAGATTGGAGTGGTTTATAGTGGAGTGGGGTAGATTAGGTGGATTTGAATGTAAAAGATTGGATTGGAATGGGGCAGAGTGTGGTAGATTGGAGTGGGGTGGACTCGGGTGGGGTAGGTTAGATTGGAGTGGGGTGGGTTAAATTGGAAAGGCGTGGGATAAATTGGAGTGGAGTCGGGTAGATTGGAGTGGAGTGGGTTGGACTGGGGTACATTAGAGTGGTGTAGATTGGAGTGGGTTGGAGTGGAGTGGGGTAGACTGGGGAAGATTGGAGCAGAGTGCGGTAATTTTGAGGCAAGTGGGGTAAATTGGGTGGACTGGGCTGGATTGGAATGGGGTGGGGTGGATTGGGTTAGATGGAGTGGGGTAGATTGGACTGGGGTAGATTGTAGTGGAGGGGGTACAGTGGATCGTAGTGGGGTGGATTGGGGTAGATTGGAGTGGCGTGTGGTAGATTGGGTTAGAGTGGGGTACCTTGGAGTGGGGTATATTGGGGTGCGGTGGAGTTGGGTGGGTAATTTGGGGTGTGGTAGATTGGAGTGGAGTAGACTGTAGCGAAGTGGGGTGGGGCAGATTGGGATATATTGGAGTGGGATAGACTGGAGTGGTATAGAGTGGGGTAAGTAGTGTAGAGTGGAGTGTTGTGTTGTGGAGTGAGTGGCATAGATTGGAGTTGCGTGGAGTTGAGTGGCATGGCGTGTCATAGTGTCTTAAAATAGAGGGGCGTGGAGAGGAGTGTCGTACAGTGGAGTGGTGTGGCATAGAGTGGAGTGGCGTAGTGCGGAGCATGCATGGTCTGGTAGCGCACTGCCATTTCAGACAACACATTTTCAATTGAAATAACCATTACATGTGCACCGAAATATGTTTTTAGTGCACACAAACGATAATGTGTGCAAATGTCATCACCTAGTGTAATGATGTGTTTTGATCGTATTCAAATATTTGTTTCCACCATACGTCAGAATTACAAAAAGATGTGCTTCATTTGTACTAATTCTAATATATTCTGAAACATCAGCACAGTTCTTTTTTTTGCGTGCTAAAACATCCTAAGCCCTCTCCTCTTACAGGATTGTCATATAAATTCTCTCAAATTGAAGTCAGAGAAAGAAAAGTAAACACCAAGCTCCAGCGGAAGAGAGATTGACCTCTGTCTGGTAGGCATCTTTGATATAGCGCAAGCCAATCAGCCTGTGTTGCCAACTCCTTCATCTTGCGTCTTCTTAAATAACCACAGGGATGTTATCTTATATGTTTACACCTCGTTACAGCACAATTTCAGGTATTGGCTGTATCCAGTGTTGTGTTCGGAGTTGTGCATTTCATCCTTTACCTGAGATGCTTTAAAACCATGTTAAAACTGAGTTTTTAGGAGTATTTCAGTCACTTGTAGAGGAGAGGGGCACCTATCAGCCAAATCAATGTACTATAAACTAGTATTGGGATCTGTGTGTGATCCCTGTGATTCACGGATATTTACACGGATGTCTATATGCCACAGAACATGCTTTCAAGCCCCAGTTCGATGTCGAAATGCTTTTGGCCTGGAGGAAAATGTCTTAATATGTTCCAAGGAATTCTTGTGGGGTCCACAGACACATTCTTTCATGACCTTCATCCAAGTCAGAGGTAGACGATCTCGTGTTTAGGTTTTGTCTAATGAGGCAGTACTTGGG
Organism: Calotriton arnoldi; assembly: GCA_963921515.1. Lineage (NCBI taxonomy): Eukaryota > Metazoa > Chordata > Amphibia > Caudata > Salamandridae > Calotriton > Calotriton arnoldi. The sequence continues at coordinate 1,369,998 of CAWUFW010004430.1, read as the reverse complement.
TGAGAGGTCGCTCACCGGCATAGTGTTTACCTTTTCAATTCCCATTCTATTTATGCATGATTGTTTTTACGTTCAAATAAGTTTTATTTCTGTGCAGAAGTGAACATTGAATGTTATATTTCTTACATGTGAAATTGTGTTAGTAGGTTTACTTTGTTACAGCTCATATTTGATCACTTCTTTACAGTTTGTTATGGGTGTTAGTCCCATCTTCACAGTTTGTTATGGGTCTAGTCCCATCTTCACAGTTTGTTACGGGTCTAGTCCCATCTTCACAGTTTGTTATGGGTTTAGTCCCATCTCCACAGTTTGTGGGTGTCTGTCCCGCTTACACAGTTTTTAATGGGTACGAGTCCCATGTGTAAAATAGTTTTTCTCATTTCTAACCTCCACCTAGGGGTTCTAGTGGGTACGAGTCCCATGTGTTCTGCTCTGTGCATGTTTCTATCCTCCACACAAGGTTTCTAATGGGTACGAGTCCCATGTGTTCCATTTTTCTGTGCACGTTTCTTACCTCCACACAGGGGTTCTAATGGGTACGAGTCCCATGTTTTCTATTGCTAATGGGTATTAGTCCCATGTTTTCTGTTCCTCTGTTTACGTTTCTAACCCCACGTTGGGTTCTAATGGGTTTTTGTCCCATGCATGTCTTTGTTTTGTTCACACTGTGGTACATGCTTACATTTGTTTGCTAACAGTGTTTAGTTCATTCTGTGCTTCACGTTTGTTGTTTGGTATATCATTTTCACCATGTGCCACACTCGTGGTTGTCTGCCCCTAGGCCTTTGCGGCTGCATGGTTGGCAGTCAACGTTCTTTTCTTTCTTTCCCCTTATCTATTTTTTTTTCCGCTTGATGTTGGGTGTAGATGTTCCATGTTTCTGGTCCATTTATTCACCTGTCTTTTGGGGAATGTCAGTTCGGGTGTCCGTCACCCATTTCTAATGTTTCTTTAAAAATATTTTAGGAGGATGATGGGTGGGTGATAAATATTATGTATATTTATCTTAGCATCTCCTCTACATTTTTTCTTCTTGTACATCTCTTGTACATTTTCTCTGAATTTTCTTTCCATTTCTCTTGTACTTCGGTCCTAACCTTTTATTTCATTTTCTCTTGTACCTACTCTTGCACAGCTCCAGTGTATTTTCTTCCTTGCTTACGCTTGGTTTTTCTTGGTATCTTTACTATGATCCTTTCACTTTTGAGTCCACTTTCTTCTTGCTTTTTCTCTACTTTTCCATTTTTTTATTTCTTGTTTTTTTTGTTGTTGTTGCTCTGTTTACGTTTCTAACCCCACGTTGGGTTCTAATGGGTTTTAGTCCCATGTGTGCCTTTGTTTTGCTCACACTGTGGTACGTGCTTACATTTCTTTGCTAACAGTGTTTATTTCGTTCTCTGCTTCGTGTTGTTTGTATCACATTTTCACCGTGTGCCACACTCGTGGTTGTCTGACCCTAGGCCTCTGTGGGTGTATGGTTAGCAGTCAATGTTCTTTTCTTTCATTCCCCTTAACTATTTCCTTCGGTTGATATTTTGGGGATAGTCCGTTCGGGTGTCCGTCACCCATTTCTTCTGTTTAAAAAAAAAAAAATTATAGGAAGATGATGGGTGGGTGATATATTATGTATATTTATCTTTGCATCTCCTCTACATCGTTTATTTTTCTTATATGTACTTCTTGTACATCTCATCTATACTTTCTCTGACTTTTCTTTCCTTTTCTCTTGTATTTCGGTCTTAAGCTTTTATTTCATTTTCTCTTGTACTTACTCTTGCATGTCTCCGGTGTATTTTCTTTCTTGCTTACGCTTGATTTTTCTTGGTATCTTTGCTATAATCCTTTCACTTTTGAGCCACTTTCTTCTTGCTTTTTCTCTACTTTTCCATTTTTCTATTTCTTGGGGTTCTCCTTGTTTGAACCTTTTTCTTTTTTGTGGTTTCTATTTTTGTTTTGTGGAAGAAGGGAAGGTATGTTGTAACCTGTATTATATTTATCTGGTTATTTTCTGTTACTTTTCCCCTAGCTGCTCAGCCAGTGTGAATATGTTGCATGGGATGTTGGTGTGATGATCTTGAATGGAATGTTTGGGTGCCTGGATGCTTGAGCGTGTCAGTTGAAGTATGGGCTGAGCAGCAGGCAGTCTGCTCCTGGTGGGGCTGCATCTCTACAACTCAACTACTTGTAACTGATCTCAATAAATCTACTTAAATCTACATACTGGCTACGGACGTCATCACTACACACCCCCTTCTACATGTCCCCAGAAGTCATTCCAGGCTAAACCTCTCCTTTTCATACATGTCATTTAGTATATCTGCTCTGGGTATGAGATTTAATGTGTACAAATCCTTTTCGGTATGAGGGGCTGTGTGTGGGAGAGGGAAGAGGCTTATTTGGCAGTATGCCCTGGCACTCTGCCATGTTACATTTTCATGTCTTTTTTGCCATAACAGTATGCCTTCCCTCCATGCAAGCTCCAGTGATGCATTTTACTTGTTTATCCTCACAGACCAGCTTTGCTTATATTTTCATTTGGAGACTTTAACGCAGCACAAAGAAAGGAAAGAAAGTCCACGTGGCATCTATTGATCGAGCAGGATAGTTTGTGTAGAATATGCCAGGGGAGGCACGAAACACCTCAAGCCAGAACAGAATATGGGGACAGACATTCGGCATCACCCACAAATGGCACACTCACCTTTAGGAAAGAAATTTACATTTCCAACTGTAGGAGAATATCCGCTTAAGTGGTAGTAGTACATCCACTTAGTGTCTCTCCCTCGCTTTCCAATGATAGAAATAAATCACCATTTCAGCCCCAACTGGAGCAAGGTATCCACTTCTCCATCAGGAAATATGCATGATAGAAATATGCTTCAGCTCTGGATATGAAAGCAACAGGGGGGAGGGGCGGGGACTGGAGAGGACGAGAAAGCAACGGGGGCGGGGTGGAAGCAGAAGCAACGCGGGGGTGGAAGAAAGCATCACAGGGTGTGGGTGGGGGAAGGAATGGGGAGAAGCACAAAGGCGAGTGCAAGAGTGAGTTGTGCGGGGACAGGCAGCCGGTCTACAGAGAGAACAACGAGGTGCAGGGAATGAGACCTACATGAAGGAGACAGCTCAAAAACACGTGTTCTAATGGAGTGCTTCACACAAAAGAACAAGCATTGGCAAAGCCAATAGGTCCTGACTGTGAGAGATCTATTGGCTTTGTTGAAGTGGAGTACCATGAAGTGGAGTGACATTGTGTGGTGTGGAGTGGCATTTTTTGGCATGGCATGTTGTGCATGGAGTGGCATTGTGAGGTTTGGTGTGGCATTGTGTGTTGTGGAGTGACATTGTGCGGCGTGGACTGGCATTGTGTGGATTGGAGAAGAGTGGAGCTGAATGGAGAGGAGTGGCATTGTGTAGCGTGGAGTGTCATGGAGTGGAGTGGCATGCAGTAAAGCACTTCAACACCTCATCAGGGTTAGTCAGTGCTAAATAAATACAATTACAGTTGAGTGGAGTGAAGTGACATTGTGTGGAGTGAAGTGGCATTGGATGGAGTGGAGTGGCATTGTTTGGCGTGGAATGGCATTGCCTGGAGTGGCATTGTGTGGTGTGGGGTGGAGTGGCATTGTGTGGTGTGGGGTGGAGTGACATTGTGTGGGGTGGAGTGACATTATGTGGCGTGGAGTGGCATTGAGTAGAGTGGAGTGGCATTGTGGTGGGTTGAGTGCCATTGTGTGGTATGGAATGGAGTGCCATTGCATAGCGTTAAGTTGATTGGAATGTCATTGCCTGGAGTAGTGTGGAATGGCATTGTCTGGCATGAATTGTAGTGGAGTGGCATTGTGGAGTGAAGAGGCATTCTGAGGCATGGAGTGGGGTAAAATGACTTTGTGTGGAGTGGAATGGCTTTGAGTGGAATAGCATTGAGTGGAGTGGCATTGTGTGGCATGGCATGGAGTAGTGTGGCACTGTGTGGCATGCAGTGGAATAAAGTGGAGTGGCATGGAGTGGAGTAGAGTGACATTGTATTGGGTGGAGTGGCATTGTGTGGCATGGAATGGCATTGAATGGAGTGGCATTGAGTGGAGACACATTTTGTGGCTTGGATAGGAGTGGCATTGAGTGGAGTGCCGTGCGGTGTGGAGTGGCATGGAGTGGCATTTAATAAAGTCAATTGGAGTGGCATTGAGTGAAGTGGAGTGGCATTGTGTGGAGTGGAGTTGAGTGAAGTGACATTGTGTGGTGTGTAGTGGTATTCTGTGCCATGGAGTGACATTGTGTGGCGTGGAGTGAAGTGACACTGTGTGGTGTGAAATGGTAACGTGTGATGTAGTGTGAGTGGCATTGAGTGATGTAGAGTGAGTGGCATAGTGTGACGTGGAGTGAGTGGCACTGCATGACATGGTGTCTAGAGGCATTGTGTGGTTTGCAGCAGCCGTGAACCGTGCAGATAAGAGCAGTGGGGCGGTAGGGCTAGGTGGGGGGGATTTCGACAGACGATAAGGGAAAATTAATTATTTATTTAATTTTCCCTCGTGGTCGTCTGTCGAAATCCCCCCCAATCCGGCCCTACCGCCCCACCGCTCTTAACTGCATGGGCCGCGGCTGGGGTGGAGTGATATTGTGTGGCATGGAGTGTCATTGTGGGGCCTAGAGTGGAGTGGCGTTGTGTTGCGTGGGTTGGAGTTGAGAGGCACTGTGTGGCATGGATTGTAGTAGAGTAGTAATGTGTGGAGTGGAGTGATATTGGGTGGAGTGGTATTGTGAGGCTTGGTGTGGAGTAACATTGTGTGGCATTGCATGTAGCGGAATGGCATTGCGTGGAGCTGAGAGGCATTGCGTCGAGCTGAGTGGCATCTTGCACCCACACCTGTAGGAATAGATGTCCTTTCACTCACACTGAAAGGGAGTGCCTTTCACCCCCACATTTACGAAGAAATCTCCTTTGACCTCACATTTACTAAGATAGCCCCTTTGGCCACCTCCTATAGGACAGTATCCTGTATGGCCCCCTCTTTTAGGAAGATGACCCCGGTCTTCTATGTTTTCCTTTAAGGCGATAGACTGGTTTCTGGAGGAAATTGGCCCCTTCACCTCATCTAGGAAGATGGCCTTTCAGTCCTGTCCTTCTAGAAAATTACCTTCTTCTGAATTGCGGTAAGAAAGGAGAGTTGTTCTCCAGGTGTAGAAATCGAGCGTTTACACCCTCTTTTGTAGTAAGAGGACTCCTTCAGTCTCTCATACACTCGTATAATACAGTGGACACCTTGACCTTGACTAAGCTCTCTATTCCTCCCTGTTCTGAGGGCTCTGCTTGGATGTCAGTAAACACATGATTGAGATGTAGTCCTGCATTCTTTGTTGGGAGCAAAATACAAACTACTAAATTGCCTGCCTGGAATGTGCGCTTTTGCTCTGATCCGAGACAGATCTGCCAGGGGATAATCCTTGACAAATGGGTGAAAGCCCTTTCGGGAAGTCGAGATTTCTTCCTGAGGCCTAGGTCCTGGACAGATGTTTGTAGGTCCAGATGTGCGTCATGAGCAGCTCAATATTTAAGTCTCTTAGCGTGCGAGTAATGTATAGTGCAGGACAAGGCACACAGCCGGTCACTGAGACCTTGATCCATGTGGAGGAGTAAAAGTATTTGTTGCTGACCTGAAAATCTACATCCATTTCTAGCCTATGCTATGGCTGGATGGTGAAAAATGCTTCATATTAAGACTGTGATCTAAAAAGTGCCTAAGTCAAGTTTGGGTTCAGGAAAGTGTGCCACACCAAGGTTGGGGTTCAGAAAGCATCCGTGTCAAAGATGGTTTCTTGTAAGTGTGTCACAACAAGGCTGAAGTCTAGAAGGTTCAAATGTCAAGTCTTGGTTTTTCAAAATGTGCGACATCAAATCTGGGGTCTAGAAAGTGCCTAGGTCAGTAATGGATTCCAAAACATGGTTCTCTTTACAGTCCTACCCGCGACCCGTTACCATCCTTCCCTTTATCTTGTCACCTTCCTCCTTGACCCTTTTTAGGTTGAGCCTATCAAACAGCACAAGCTACCTGGTTGAGAAAGACGAATTGTGGGCATACAGCCCTCCCACTGCTCATCATTGTTTGGCTTTACTGTCACGCTTGCTTTCTATTGGATGGCTTTCCTTGGTATACCTTCTTCATTATGTGTTTGTCCCTTCCATGAAACATAGCTTCTTCACGATCTGCTTGATTGGCTGGCTTCTTATGCTTCCTCTGCTTGCTTTAGGGAACTACTTTCTTCTTTTGTTTAAGTATTCATTGAGCCTATATGTGTTTTCCAGCTGTCTCTTTTGTGGTTTTTTCCTCCTTCCCACATTACTCTCTCTCTCTCACCCATGTGATTCTCCCACCCCTCGTGTTGAACATTGCTCTCTTTCACCCATGTTCTTTCCCTTGTGTTGCTTCTCCCCTCACCCACCATGTTGCTTCAATTCACCCTATGCCTGCCATGTTGCTCACTTCACAGCCCACGTCCGTGTTGCTTCATCTCACACCCCCCTCCCGCAACCCGTTCATACATTTAAAAAGTTCCTTTGCGCTATGTTTTAAAAGAGCACTTGTTTTTATTTTACTGATCTAAAATGATGCAGTGTATTTTTTTTATCTTGCTGTACAGCAGCCACTATGCTGTACAGCATGGCAAAAAAACATTGGCAAAGCCAATAGGTCTTATAGTTTTCCATCTCATAGTTCCTGCAGTATCAGATGCCTCTTCTGGTCAGGTGCCTATTTGTAAGTAAGCATGGAGAAGGAGTCAGACATCCTCTAGGTGGCGTGGCACAGAGAGAAAGTTCTCAGAGCCAAAAGCAACAAATTTCAGTGGATTTTGTTAAGAACCCGTGCAGAAGGAGTTGAAGCAGTGCGCGAAAAAATGGAAACCTATTGGGAGATGGTACACCTGGTGGCCTGCTTGATTGAGGGACAATGTCCAGTATGTCTCCTGGGAGCCCCTGCAGACCAGGTGTCTATCATAGATCAGTATGAGCTAGAACAATGCCAGTTTTTTTTGTCTGAATGCTCAGTTTTCCCTTTAAATGTTCACAGCACAGTATGTGTTGTGAACAAAATCTGTTTTCTCCATTCTTTGTTATAGAACCAGCAAAACCCATGCAAAAGAAAATGTGTTCCCTATTGCTTCAGTATACTTTTATGTAACCAGGCTTCAGGCTTGAAAGGAATCTTCAGAACAGACTTTGCATTCCAGTGTCATGAAGGAAATTGAAAGGATTGAATGAAGTGAATGTTTTGCTCCCAGGCATCTAGTAGTGGCAAGCATGTGGCATTCTTGTGAGGCTGGGGTTTTCTCTGTTACTACTACTAAAGTAACCATAGAGTTGTAAGGGTGACTGCAAGGGGTAAGATTAAAATTGGTGAGGGAAAGCTAGAGACCTGTCTGACATGTGTTGATTCTGGAGTGTACAACTTTGTTTTGCAAAGTCCATTTGGAGGTATCTCACTTGGGAGTCACGCAAGACAGAAGCCGGAGACTGGCTAAAGGATGCAAGACGGGCTAAAGGATGCAATGTCTGCCTGAGTATCTTTTCTGCATGAACCAATCTACTGTGCGCTAAACATTTGTGCCCTCAAATTTGTAGAAATATTTGTAATGTGAAGGACACGTGAAGCAAATAATAGGAGAGTTGAAAGCACAGCACAGTCTCCCGGGGGTATTAGTCGCACTGTATCTGGTTCTGTGTCAAAGTCTGACTGGGGAAAATAAGTGCCGGTGCCCAAAAATGAGTGCCAGTGGGTTCCACCAGCTCAAATAAAGCACTGGTCGCGCACTCTTGCTGTGTCTGCGTACAAGACACTGGAATCGTGACCATAAGTGTCTGCATGTGACTGAATGGCCGACTTCGGATCCAATTCTCCAAGATGGGGTACATTTTTGCATGGAGCTGATTGTGACACTGATCCTCATTGTTGAGCTAGGACATGCGGGGTTCATTTGCTCCTTTTTGTGCAGAATGACATTGGCGCCTGTGCAGGGTGCAGAGATTTGTTTTTTGTGATTTAGAACCTTTTTAGAACCTTTTTACTCTGGCTCCGAGACTCTAGGGAAATTATGAATTGTACATCTATAAATTTGTTATCCAAATAAAGCACATAAAGTGTGCACAAGTCCAGCTAGAATTCAATACAACTTTCCAGATTGAAAAGCACTTCATATGTGGACAGTGTGAAGTAGAATTTAATAGAAAAGTCAAATCTATCAAACCTAATCCCAAGTGATGAATATATTCCCAAAGATCTGCCCTTGAGTGGAGCCTTTGGGTTTCTGCGATCGTGGAGCAAGTGCCAGTCAACAATTTTTATTTTGATATGGAACTCCGACGGAGGTCCACAAAAGTGCACAAAAAAATATAAAAATGAATACCTTATGTACAATACAAAGTTCTTCCATATTCGAACATCAAATATTACAATATACAAAATAGCATTAAAAATTGTCTAATAAATAGCCAGAAATGTTTTAAAAATTTGATATATCTTAAAACAAACCATTTCATTAGGAGGGGACAGAACAAATGAGCGGGCCTCCTGGGCAGAGTGAATATTATATTTGATGAATACAGGTCTTAAAAACATAAGCCTGGCCCTTTGTAACTTCAGTGCAGACAAATAACACGTGATTAAAATCTTGAATTTGCAAATACCACATTTCACAGATTCTCCCCTCCCTAGGGATTTTATCCCATATACCAGTGACATCTCTTAAGGGCAACAAATTAAGTCGTAATAAGAGAATTAGCCTTCTTATTCCATGAGGAAGGTTCCAGGTTAAGTAGCTCTGAGGTCTATTCCCCAAAGCACTCCCCAAACCACCTCATTGCGAGATTTAATCTGACTTAAGCCAGTGTCTCTAGCCGAACTAACAGAGGGTGAAAACTTCTTCATAAACTGCTTTAATGCAGTTTTTGTCATGGGGGTATCAATATTCAAGGTAAGCCCAAATGAGTCCTTTGCTTTCACAAAGGACCTAAAAAATGTTGAATGTTTTTTCAATTTCTCGAAATTTCTATCTTCAAGGCAGCCCTAAGAGTGCCCTCCTCCATTTAGATTACAGATTTGACGAAGAATTCGGCCTTCAGCCTTATCAAAAGAGAGCCAATATTTCATGTCCAGTACCTCAGCAGCGTATATTAATGGGGGGGGAATTTTTACCTTAAAAACTGACAAAACATGACTAAAATGACGTTTCCCACAAGTGTTGTAAAATCTATTTAAAGCTCCAGCCTGGGAAAGAGCCCTACTAACACAGAGATTAATGTGCTCTGAATCTCTCCCTGTTTTCGAGAAAACCTTCCCCAGGTATAAGTAAGAATCCACCAGTTCCAGTTCTTCAGGCCCCAGTGACCACTTAAAACATCTCTTTAGTCTTTGTCCTTTCTTGCGGAAGACCAAGATTTTGCTTTTAGCAATATTAATTTTCAACATATGGGCTTCTGCGTATCTAGTTAGAGCATCCAGACGATGTTGAAGACCAATGGGAGTTAAATCAAAAATTGCAACGTCGTCCGCACATAATAAAGAGCCAACAGACATTGTGCCAATCTTGGGGGCATCTCCCCGCACTGAATTCAAGACTGCGGGGAGATCAGATATGTATAAAGAGAACAATAAGGGGGTCAACAAGCAACCCTGCTTTAGCCCATTGTGCGTTTTAATCCTACATGATAGCCCCAGCGCCCCTCCCATCAAAACTTGACACCAGGTATCTGTGTGCAATTCTATCACAAGACCCAAAAGATGCTGCGGTATGTCCAGTTGGGCAAGCTTTCTCCACAGCGTTTGGCGGTCGACTCTGTCAAACGCTGTGGAGAAGTCAATAAATGCCGTATAAACCGGCATACTTCGTAAAAAAACATATTTCTCCATGATGGTTCACAATGTTGTCCAGAGTACCATGGTTCTTTCTGAAGCCAGCTTGCTCCGGAGGTAAAATGTTCTGGTCATAGGCCCATTTCTGTAGATGACATGAAGGGCTTTTTGCAAATAGCTTACCTGAGGCATCCAACAGAGCAATCTGTCTAAAGCTACCTGGTGATGTTTTTGGACCCTTTTTATACAAGGGGACAATAATACTCCCCTTCCAGGAGGGAGGAATTTCATTCGTTCGAAAACAATAATTGAACAGAGGCGCTAAAAGAGTTCCCCATGCGGCTGACTCCTTTTTAATTAACGCAATTGGAATTCCATCCGGCCCTTGAGTGCCAGATGCTCTGGCGTTCTTTATAAAACCTACTACCTCATCCCCTGACGGTGGGCCATATTCAAGAAAAGAGGTCTCTTCCATACGTGTCATTACTGGAACTACTGGATTATTGTTTTTATATAGTGAGGAGATATAAACCACCCACTCGTTTTCTGGAATCGGTATAGATAAAGCCCTCTGCCTTGAATCACAGAATTCCGCGACCAGGTGCCAGTACTTTCTTGAATCCTTGGCCCTTGCTGCTTCCCTCAGCCCAATCCATTTAGCGTCAAACTCCCTTTTCTTTTCGCTAAATTTACGACGGCTTCTTATTCGCTTGAGGCGACTAATTTCCTGCTGTTGACCTATTGAGAATTGGATATGTTGATTTTGAACTAATCGATTAATTTCCTTGTTTAACAGTTTCATCAATGGCGCGCTCTGTTTAGGCAAACGGGGGCCAGCAGATCTAGAACTTAAGTTCCGTATCTTTTCCATTTGGGCCTCAAAAAGCTGTATAATATTCAAGAAAGTGTAACCCTCCTCGTTTACGAGAGCCATCTTCACTATTGAACCCACTTCAATGATATTTTTAAACGTCCAGAAAGAGCGTCCATTTACTTTATTATAAACTACCATTCCCTGGCCCGAATTCCCCGGGTCCAGTACGGGGAGATCAAAAACCACTGTCATACCCACTACACTGTGGTCGCTCCAAACCGACGGAAAGACAAATAAGTTTTCACAAGCCCCAAACATTTGATAAGACACAGCTACATAGTCTAAAAGACTCTGCGTGCCTCACCCACCACGTGCCCACCTATTCCTCCCACAGTTCCCTCACCCACCGTGAACACAACTCTTCAGAATTGCACTTGCCGCTCCCATCGTATACTCACTTAATGCACCCTGGCTCAACCACCATTCTCACCTTACTCAGCCTGCGCTCATCTAACCATCTTATGCTCAACATGCCCACCATATGCATGCCTTGCACAACCTTCTCTTGCCATTGCTGGAGTGCTTACCTTACTCACCCTGTACTCACCTCAGGTAACCTGTGATCACCTGCTTCACCCCGCACTCAAATCACCCCCCCTCCAGATTTAACTCTTTTCGTCTTGCAGTTGCCTTGTCTGTCCTGTACACTTCGCAGCTACTTGGATACTTGCGGCGTCTACACAAGGACACGTCTAAACCACCCTGCATTCGCCTCACCTTATTTGCACATTGCTTATGGCCCATGCTCACCTCTTTTAATTTGCACATGTGTGGATCTCACCCACCATGTTCCCATCCTTTACCAACCTTATTCTCACCCTGTGCTCACCTCAGTTAGCCTGTGCCCTCCTCTATTATCCTATTCTCTCCTTTATTATCCTATGCTTCTCTTACTCCCATTGGGCAACTTACCTTCCCTGCACTCACCTCAGACACTCCAACCTTGTCTCAGCCACTCTTCTGTCGTCTCACTCATACTGTGCTAGCACCCATACCACCCTACTAGTACCCATGCCACCCTGCTAGCACCCATGCCACCCTGCTAGCGCCCATGCCACCCTGCTAGCACCCATGCCACCCTACTAGCACCCATGCCACCCTACTAGCACCCATACCACCCTGCTAGCACCCATACCACCCTGCTAACGCCCATGCCACCATGCTAGCACCCATAAAACCCTGCTAGCACCCATACCACCCTGCTAGCACCCATACCACCCTGCTTTCGGCCCAGCCACTCTGCTCATGCCCCACCCACCTTCCTCACGCATTTGCCAACTTCTTTTGACCATAGCCACCCTGTGCTGAGCCACTCTGCACGCACCTTAGCGTTTCACAGTACGTGATCTCCTTTCTCAACCCATACCCTCAGAATTCCTTTTTCACCTCATCCGCCCTGCAGTCGCCTCAGACATCCTGCATTCATTCACCTCAGGAACCCCGTGTGTCCACCTCAGTCACCCTGTGGCCACTTCACCATCCCTAAGCTGACCTTCTTGGACACACCTCACCCATGCTGTGCACCTTGCACATTAGGTGACCTCCGTTCTCATTTGATACTCTCGTCAGCATTCCTTTCCACATCAGCCTCTCCGCGCTCCCCATAGGGAATCCTGTGCTCATCTCAGCCACTGTCTGCTCGTCTTAGCCGCCCTGCCCCCTTCTCAGTCTCCCGGCGAACACCTCAGCCGTAATGCACACCCTTCACATGAGGTGCTCTCCTTTCTTACCCCAAACTGCCTTCAGAGTACCTTTTTCACCATAGACTCCCTGTGCTCACCTGAGACCCCCTGCGCTTGTCTCCAGGAACCCTGTGCCCACCTTTGCCACTCTTTGCTCATCTCACCCTCCCTGATGCAGATTCAGCAACCATGGTCCGCTCGCCTCAGCCACCGTGCGCACACCTCACAACAGAGAGTACCATTTTGCATCCCATACTCCTCTAAAAAATCCTTTTTCAATCCCTTCTGCACTGCTCCACTCACCAACTCTGTTTAACTCATAAACCTCTTTAAAAAGTTACTGCAGCCTAAACTTTTTAGGTCTGGATTTTGACAGCGCAGCTGTTATACAGACCTATTGCTTACAATGTACATAGAGTGGGCTTTGGATGCGACTCTTTCAACCATTGTCTTTCTTCTATTATTCTCTTTCAGCCATCGGCTTGGCACATTGTCAATCACTTCTTGGCTGAGAAAAGTGGAGTATTCATCTTTCACCCAAAGCTGTTTTTGTGATTCATTCCACCCATTGCAGTGCTTGCATTGAACATGGCGAGGGATTACATTACAGCTATTCCCTCTCTGTCTGCAGCTGCTTGCTCTCTCCCATGTGTCTCACTCTAACGTGCTAACCCTGCTTGCATTAGAACATCAAACCTAGGCCTATTGGCTTTGCCAAGGCTAGCATGTAAATTATCAAAAGTCACTCACCTTCTCAGTAAAGCATTTATCACAAATTCACCATTTTACCAGATTTATACTTCCCTTATGTTTCGTTTGAAAAATGTTTCAAGTGTCTGAGAAGAAGACCATTAACTCCAAGACAACATGTCATCTCATTGGTATCAGTCAGAGGTAAAATCCAAGTCTTGTATCTTCCAATATTCGACCAGAAAAGAAGTGCCCAATCCACCTTCGTATCATTACAGTTGTTGTCTGATGTGTCGTCCTTCCATGTAGGCCCCTGAGACCTGAAGGGCTAGCTCTACCCAGACAAGGGCTGTTGTTGTCAAAAGGATGATGTGTGTCAGCATAGGGCTCTGTTCACCCGAAAAAGTAGCAAGTCTTCTATTTGGTATTTTGGTATTCTCAATTGTTCCCAGAAGTACAACTTAAAAGCTGCTCCAGGGACAGGTTTCCAGATGTAGTTCTGTGGCGGTCATGTCGCCTTTCCGAAAGGCATCTATTCCCCTTGTGCGGAGTGCTCCATAGCAGAGATGTCCATTTAGAGGAATGGAACCTGCTGAGCAAATGAAATTTTCTACCCCATGGAGAAAGCTCTTGCCGTATACAAAATGTGGGGGGTGGTCTGTTCCCCTTCCTTTACCGGAAGCAGTCTCACCACAGCCTTTAGCTGCAAAAAATATCTGACCATATCCAGGGTGGAAAAGGGTTGGAGTGAAGTTTGTTCATGCCCACAAATGTACGTCTAAAGGCATTCATGAACTTCTGGTGTATAGCATGTCCATTTCCCAGCCCTTGAGTGAGATTTACGGCTATGGATTACCCCACACTCGTGATTGAGAAATTCACCCCGCGAATGCATGTATGCCTGTCCGTAATCTCTTTTTGAATTCCTTGCAGACTGACTGAATATACCTTTGTGAATAGGTCCCAGAGAAGTTAATGGAATGAGTTGGTTTATTATAACCTAGAAGAACAGAATAGAAAGTCCTTGTATCTGAAGACTAGGCCTAGCCAAGTAAGACTCTAGTCTTACAAGGCAAATATGCAATTTTCTACAGTGGACAGAGTAGGTAATAGTTGAGTAGGAGCTGCTGGAGATCCAGATATTCACAGGAGTTTGTCCTACCTTGATTTGGCGGCTCATTCATTTGGGGACCTCTTGGAACATTCTCTAAAGCTTCTATCGCAGATGTAGCCAAGACAAGGTTTTAGTATCTTTGTGTTTTCCAACATTTGTAATCCCTTCACCTTGATACAGTATATGATTAGGCCATGATTTATTGCAGATACCTTTGAGTTACCGATGCCTACATGCAAAGGAAGAATGGGGACTCTAGGCTCCAGGTAGTGTAGGGCGCAGACTGTAACTTGCTTTCCAGCTTCAAGCATTTTACTCCTGCTTTTACGTTTTCAGATCCAGTTTAAGGTTGGTGTTAGGATCGATTTGGCTGTTCCTTTTCCAGGTCCAAAATGGGGCATGCAGTAGCAAAATGAACTCTCCTGAGAAGCATGGGCTTTTCTACTAGTGTAGTGATTGATCCTGCATCCAGGTGTAAGGATGTTAAGGATGTATGTATCCCTAAAGGTTGGAGCTACCAGTAGTGTGTATAGATGCCGTAGTTTACACAGGCATCTGCTTTTAGTTGAATGACCGACACGATGTTTATATCTTTCTCCTCTGTATTATATTCGGGTTTGTTTTACTGCAGATTATCTATTTCTGTTGTATGGGCACGATTTCAACATCGTGATGCTGATAATGGTGCGGGAACAATCTTTCCAATAGGACAGGATCAGTGAATGATTTAAGTCTTTCTTCTTGCTTTCCAGCCTTTCTTTCATGGATATGATTGGTGTTTGAGAAGGAAGGCGAGACAGAGTGATTGCAAAATCAGGGGCTGTGCCGAATCAGATCATCTGTCATTGGTGAGGCCAGCAGGTAAGTTTGGACATGTCTGCGTGCAGCCTGCTCTATCATAGCATTTATTGGGTTGGTTCACGCTTGTACCCACAGGCAAGGATAGTGAACCTCTTACTCGAGTCCTTGCTTTCTGGAACATTGCTCGGCACTGCAAATGCATGGTCAAGCGTTCATCTTATTTTTCTCATGTCCACTCACAGCCTTGTTCTAGCCCTGGAGGTTGTGTACGCCATCCTAGCAGCATCATTTTTTGTCTATTTTTGAAGGTTTGGCACTGATGCAACCAACTCATCCAAACCCAAGAGCCATATTTGTTGGTGGCCCATCTTTGTGCTGCGTGTTGTGTACAATTGTTCTGTGATGTGATTTTGTAACAGTCTTTTTACTGCTGTTCCCATGTGAGTGTGCTCAATGCAAACTGAGACCGAAGGGGGTTGGTTCCCCACTTCCCTTCTTGGTGTGGATTTGTGTGATCTGGTTTGTTCGCCCAAGAAAGGCCTGAATGTGTGGTGGGTCTAGGAAAACATGTTGCACACTTTTCTGAAAGGCGTTTGGCTCTCAACAGTAGTGAAACCCTTAAAATGCGCACCACTTGATTCACGAGACTGCACAACCTTATTTTTGCACTCAGTCCGTCTTCAGCATAGCTTTTATGTGCCATTCAGTATTAGAGAGTTATTTTGCCCTCAGAGGTTTCGTTCAGGCAGTGTTTATTGACGGATTTGCAGACAGTAACCGGCTTCACCACCTAACAGGGAGAAAAGGGCGTTGCACTCACTCACTCACTCACTCTCACCCTGCACCCTTTCCCTTAATACAAGCATGGCTGGTCTGATTGACTGTCTCTCACTCTTTGATCCAACAGGACTGATTTCAGCCTTTTGACTGGGATTCGTAATTAGTTCAGCTGCAGCAGCTTAAAATGTGCCAAAGTCTCATGGGTTTCGCCAGGGCTTTAAGTGGGATGAAAAAACTGGGGGGGGGGGGGCGTCTCTCAAGGAGGTGTAGCGAATGTAATTAAGGGCGTGGCTTAAAACACGTAAGCTTAAAATCTGTGTTTAGCATAATGTGCTGCCCTAGTGGTATTTTGCTGCTTCTATCATTGCATCCAGATGTGTAATAAAACAAGTAACATTACACCTACAAGTCAGCACTATTGGCTTTGTCAATGGTTGTTAGTTGCGTAAGATAAATAAGCAACAACTATGGCTTTGTCGTATATAATATTGAAAATGCATCCGTTCTGAAATGGTGAGACTTGAAAGAGCTGTAACGAGTCTCTTTGAAGTTACATCAAAGGCAGTGAAGGGCGGTACTGCTGCAGTGGTAAGATATATTTTATCTCCCTGAGGGTGAGGGCAGAAATGGAGAGTCCAAAAGAGACCCGTTTCAGCACCTGCTTTTAAAAACTGCTGGCAGGACCCGGCCCACTTAAAGCCCTGGGTTTCGCCAACACAACTACAGGTTTGCAAGTCGGAGTTCTGCCATGTCAACAAATCTTGTTCCGAAGTCATTGGCAGCACATCCGGTCTTCATTTACACAGGCTACATACAGAACCGAAGGAGTTTTACTTTCTTTGTGGGCTACAATTTCTGTAGAAGTTGCTAGTCGTTGGTCTTCTATGGTTTTATGATGTGCGACTGTGTCCGAGTTTTTTTTTCCAAGTTCCTAAAATAAAGGATAAAAAAATATCTGCCCATAAATCTCACCTTTTCTATGTAAGTCAATCTGGAATTTATCAAATTAAGAGAGAGCTGAAAAGTGGTTATTTGGAGTCTAGGGATCAGTGAAAAAGAGTTTTTGTGGGTTTCTCAGCCATCTGAGTGTTCGGCAGTCAAGTCACCAATGACTTCTTTTGCATAATAACAAGAAGGGACTTTGGGCCCAATTGTTCAGGTCCCCTGTGACACGACATAATATAATAAAAGAGTAGGACACCTCTTTGAACTTGAAAAGATATGTTAGGTGAGGTTGAGGTAGACACCTGGAAAGTTAGCTACAATCTTTTGGGTGGGTGTTTAATTACTGCATGATGATTTGAAGAGACTCGACTTGTGATACATTTATGGACAGATAATCAAAGATGGTGTAATCTGGGTACGCCGCAGGAACTCAGTCGTAATGAATGAGGGCTAACCTGCCATCCATCTGCTTTCTCCTCTTTCCTTGTTGCTATATAAGATGACTTAATTGGCTGGTATGAGATGTACAGTTTTTGGATTGTGTCAGTTGATCAGTCTATAAACCAGGTTAGAAGGTGGTGAAAATGCCCTCAGGCACATCTTGAATTATAATAGAATTCTTTAATCCAGGAGGAATTTTCACTGGCTACGAGGAATATCTACCTAGGTTAAAATATTCTTGTTTATTGCATTTAGAACGCAGCATCTCATTAACGTAAGAGTCAGATCATCTAACAAGGGTCTTTTCACCCAGGCTGCCTATCCTAGGAATACTTTACTTGATAACCGGAGAATTGAAGTTTTGATCCCCAAACTTAAATTCCATTTAACAATTTACGTTTTTTGCTTAATTTTCCAACCTGCCCCATCTTTCTTTCTGTTTATGCCATGGCAGTGCTAATAAAAGAGTCCCTATAAAGCACGTTATCAGAAATTCACATATATATTACTACAATGTAAAAGTCGAATTGAAGATCATAAACACTTTACAGCAAAATTGACAGGACAAAAGCACTGTTGACTGCCACATGGATTGCATACTACAGTTACTTTACACCGGTAAAAAACTCTCTTAACTGTCCCAAGACCTCTTTGTGATTTCACCTTGCTGCACAGGTGCTCGCTGTGAATAAACTTTGATACGTGATGGTTTTCTGGGAAAGCACTGGCCTGTGGAGATGGATGATGCATTGTACACATCAAATAATGTGCTAAATTCTGTCATCAAAGGAGTTTTATGAAACTAGAATCTCACTTATTGCAGATGAGATACTACTGATGCTGCAGATACCTAGCAGTGACTTGGGTATCCACAGTGTTGATAACTCAACGTGAGCAAAGACTACAGAGATCATGTTCTACATTGCAGATCCAGGCACCAAATTCGAATCAATTGATTATATTGTTTTTATTTTGCACTTTAATGAACGTAAATAGGAGCGATGGCCAATGGTAAATTCGAGAGTGGAAGAAAACAGTGCCATTCAAGAACAATAAACACTAAATTCAAGAATGGAAGAAAACATTGTCATGCATGCATATTCACTGAACAAGACCGATAAGTGCCCAAGCTGATTGGAAGTTGTGAAATTCCAGCTGGAGCTGGAATTTTGAGATACCCATGGCTCCTTTTAAAGTTTAAAAAACAGGATGTAACTTTAATAAACTGAATAATTGCCTGAAATGGCCATTTTCTTGCACTTTTCAAATCCACTCCATTGAGTCGTTTCCTGCAGGAACTCCGAGGGACCACAGGACCATTTCCGCAAAGCCTTGTGGTGTGTCGCGCCTGTGAGATCACAGGCCCGCAGCACGCTTGCACACTATTTATTCAGTACTGTAAAGAGACAGATAATGCTTATGATACAAAGATGGTTTTAGGATCTCTGTATCAAAGGCTATGTAATGGATCTTGTGTAAAAAGGAGAACCTTTACAAGATGTCTACTTTTTCAGTTTACAATAAACATATGCTTTTCCCAGGTCACTAAGTGCCACACAATCTCTTTCTCGATCTAGGGGCAAGCAGGTAATTTTCTCTGGACCCAGATGAACTTGATCACCTATACTTTCCAGAATGTGGATAATTTAGCCATTTAGTGCCCCTTGGAGGGTTGGTTTTCATACTTGTCCGACTCGATCATTTAATTAATGGAAGCTATGGCTCATGCTTGTGACTTAGTCGGTCAATCAATACTCGTGTAGTGGAGAGGACAGAAGCCTCGCCACTGCATGAGTAATGTCGATCAGTACTCATGTACTGTCGAGTCTCGGCAGGGACTCTCAAGTTCCTGTGTTTCTGGGCAAATCACGTAATCTACCTGTGCCTACCAAAAAGAATGTGTCCATCTGTAACGTAACTGGTGCTCATGTAAAGCGCTCTGATACCTTCAGGTCGAGTTTGCGCTATATAAAACGCCAACATTTTTTTTTTTTTTTTTTAAATACCAATTATCATGTGCTTGGGCAACAGAATATATTAGAGTTTATGTATGCATCTACTAATCTACACTGGCATCACATCACAAGTTGTTGCTGCGGAATTTGTAGGTCTAGGAAGAGACCACAAGGTTTCAGCAGGTCCTTGTCTCTTGCAGAAACGTTACAAGAGTATCAATATATGATGGGACATACTCCCGGGGAGCCTTGCATGAGTGAAAGGGGCAGCTCTCGTCAGCCATTAGGCTGTTAGTGTGTCATTCACATTTTTATTCTGCCCCTGCAGCCTGGGGCACAAGGTCACCCCACTTCAGCCATTGACTTACCTCTTTGTGAATGATGGCTTCCTGGACAATGTGCACTTATACCCTAAAGATAGTCCCCTTGTATGGTTTTACAAATACCATTCACACAGAAAATAAACATTGGTAAAGCCATAAATCGACAGCCAACTTTAGACCGATTGACTTTGGGAATGGCTTACTCTTCGGTCTTGTGTATTAAACTAACACCACAATTCATTCTAACACCACAGTACATTTGACTCTTGTTGTAGTCTGAAGAATCTTCCTAATTTAGAGTTGATATTAGGGTTGAATATTGTCTTAATAACAACTGAGTCCTCCGTTTGGTTTATTTCTGTATTGAAACCATTCTTGAATAGCTTTAGAATTTTTCACCGACTTCTTAATCGCTGATTCATGTTTTATAGGCAGGTTGACGTATTTGCATATTTTAAACCATTCCTTTGTGGGCATTTTTACTTTTGTGCTTTCTGGTGGAATTGTAGGTCTTGAGTGCATGGCTGTTGCTTGCAGGATCTTTTGTTAACAAACAAAATAATTTAAGGGGGCTTAGAGTCTACCCATTACGTGCCATTGGTTGGCTTCATCATCGCTTTCCTTTCCTTGCTTCTCATTGGTTAGCCCCTGTTGTTTTCACTTCCTTCTTTGTGTATTTTTCCCTTCGATGAAGCATTGACCAAGTTCTGATTCATTTTTTTATTAGTGCCCTTCCGCTGTTTGTGCTCCTGATTGAGATACATTTTTTTCCTTGTTTTGCTTTTGTGATCATTGCTTCTTGTTCCCTCGTCATTGTTGCTTCACCCTTCCCGCCTTCGCGTCGTTACTTGCCCGTCCTTCCTCCCCCGTTGTTGCTTGTTGTTGCCACCGTCCCTCCCGCTTCATTGCTTGTTGCTCTATCCAGACCCCTCCTCCCCATTGTCCATTAAATTTCAAAAGGTTTTTAATAATTGCATGAAATTAGTACTACTGCTACACAGAGAATACATAGGGGACTACATTAATGTACCTGTTGAGTTTGCATGGTTTCTTTCCCGAGGCTTACAATAACATATACTTTGGACATATCACAGGCTTAGGCCTATTAGGCATCCCAAAGTACAGCCCTGCTATTTCATTACAACTCGGCCTGGTTCAGTTGGTGGTACAGTATGCTGTCTTGCCAAGCTTCGGAACGTAAACTTATGCCACACCCCTGTATGAGGGCAGAGAAGGCGTATCGAGGGATCGAAAGTGAAAATCAAGTTTACCTGCTAAGTTCAGCACCAAGCCTTTGTCTGACATTTTGAAGACACAGGAAGATCCCATGCTGCAGAAACAAGCTTTGGCAAAGCCAATAGGTCTCACTTAAGCGAGATCTATAACCTTTGTCAATGTTTTTAGCCATATTGTATAGCAGCGCGGCTGCTGTGCAGAATGGCTGAAAGTTTTTTTTTTTTTTAAAGCGCTCTAGCACAGTCGACGCTGTCCGTGTCATCGGTTTTTTCGCGTTTCTTTTTTTTTTTTTTTTATTTCAATCATGCCGCACAGCAGCTATACTGCTGTACAATATGGTTAAAAACGTTGAAATACATTTTTAAAGCCGAATTTTTATCAATATGTTTTTTAGCCATATTGTATAGCAGCATGCCTGAAACTTAAAAAAAAAAAAACACGGATGGATGGCGTGGTCCGCATTGACCGTTTTTTTTTTTTTTACTGCATGTACAACTTTGCTAAAGAAACATTGACAAAGTCAATACATCCTCCATAGGCGAGACTATTGATTTCCTTTCTGCAGGTACCTCTCAGACATCTGAAGTTCGCTTAATCCTAGCATCATTTATTTTTTCCAGTACTTTTTCCATTTTCACCGGCTGTTATCATTGCTTTGTGGGGCAGTTTGGTGATCCTTTTTATTTTTTTTGACAATTTTTAGTGGGGTAAGGAAGATAGCCATTACTGTAATGGAAACCCTATGCAGTCCAGTTAAATAAGGAGGATTAGCCAACTTCATTTTTGGCCTCATATATATGTTGTATCCTTAATAAGAAATGGATTAAATATACCTAACATTTTACAATTCTGTTCTGTGTGCTTTAGAGCAAGTAGACTCTCGGGTTCACTTTACCTCTGTAACAAAGTCTGCGTTTCTGCCTGCTATTTCACACAGGCATGATATAGATGGGTAGCTTCTTCCGTGCCTCTTCTCACTTGTTCAGGACCACCATACACCTCATGTTAGGCCTAATATTAGGACGTGTATTGAATTTTTGTTGCCCACTTTTGTTCATGAGGTGCGCTTGACCGACACGTCCTGCCAGGCATCAGTAGCATCTCACAATGATGTTGCTTACAGTGCCCAGCATGTCCCAGTGGTTGGCCTACCTGGGGTTCTGCAGAAGCACCACCTATTTTGCCTACTACATTAGCCAGAGATTTTGGTGGCAATGGCTAATAGCTAGTGCAGAAAGGGTGCTCAGTTTTGTTTACTTGGACACCAAGTATTACCAAGGAGATTGGTAAAGCGATGTGTAGTATTGCCCTTGCTGATTTATGCTTGTTTGCCATGATGCTTCTGTGGCACAAGGTGCAGGAACTATTTATTCAATAAGATGCTATGGGGAACCTACTTGTCTGGGCTTATTTGCCTCAATTGACCCCTGGTAGTTCCCTTTTCCTCACTATGGAGGAACATGCTAGAGAGTGGTGAGTATGCGTAACACCCAAGGCACAGATTTACTTGGTTTGACAGATTAGATTTCTTCCTATTGTATCAATGATTCTTTCTGATTTGTTGGAACTGAAATACATGATCAATCGATCAATCAGTAATCTTATAAAGCGCGACTACTCACCCGTGAGGGTCTGATGGCTTTTGTTGAAGCAGTGTAGATGTTGTGGCGCTTTGCCTGACAGATGTTCATTATAGACAGTAATCACTCTGTTTTCTATTACACATTTTGTGAAACAGTCAGTGCAGGATGAAATGATTGTCCTCTCCACTACATTCAAGAAAACAACTTCATCTGCTTGATGGTGCATGAGCAACTAGAAACACCTCCTGCTGGCTTCAAATTGCCCTGTGGTTTCGAGTGGATTGTCCTGTTGTGGTAGTTCTGAGGGTAGTGGGTATCTTTGAGTTACGTTTTATAAGCTGCCGAGCCCCAGTCCATGGGGCAGATCCATCTCATACTTATAATGCCTGGTCGGTTTGAGCAGTCTGGTTGTCCTGACATCCTCACTTGTAACTTTGCTGATTAACTGTATCCTGGTTTATGATTAACACAATAGAAGACTATTCTCTGGAATATTGCCCACCTGTGTGTTTGAAGAGCTGGAAATGGATGGTGGGTTGTCTGTGATGGTGCGCCTGGTAGTTGATATTATCTTATCGGAAAATTTGTGGGTTTTCCTGCACCAGTGATTTAAGGTAGGAATTGCCGGAGTATCTAGGATTGGTCTGGCAATGAGCTGAAGTGCTCTAACCAGGTCTCGCTATGTCTCAATTTCCAAACGTATCCTGGTGTTCGTGTCTCCCCTTGTCCATGTCCTCTTGTGTTCTGGTCTTTCATTAAACCCAGGCACACGTCTCTTTAAGTCCTCTGTTGTATCTGTGTTTCTCACTTCGTGTTTTCGCATCATTCCTTGTCTCCCTGTGTCTGCGTTTGCTTAGATGTCACTTTGTCTTCAGATGCCATTTGTTGTCGCCTTGCCTACCAGTGTCTTGTTTTGAACAGTGGCTTAGTGTCTCCTTCTGTCTGTAGTGTCATTAGCATCTTCTTCTCACTGGACTCCCGTTGTCTCCTAAGTGTATCTCCTGAGTCTCGCCCTTGCCTTCATGTTTCGCTCATGTCCCTGTGTCTCTACGCGCCCTTCTCCTCGCCGACCCCTGCTACCCTTTGTGATACCCCACACTGTCTTTGTCTTGTCAGTCTCTCTGTCACTATTGGTTGTGTGATGCCAGGTGTTAGATGTCAACCTAGGTTCTAGTTGTGTCAGATGGAAGAAACTCCTTGAGCTAACCTGGAAGCAATGTCAAAGGTCCTGTTGGGGCTTATTGATGAGTAATAATCTGCTTAATTTATAATTTATTGATAAGTAATAATCTACTTAATGTATACAATATTTTGTGGGACCTTTTGCAGACCGAGACACCTCCTTCATTCCTCTTGGATTCTTTGTTTTACCCTGATTACTTCTCTACTTCATGTACCACTACATCTGTCAGAGCCCGTGTTCCGCCATCCATGAATCCTTATGTCTGTGTTTCCCAGTTTTTCCCAGTGTCTCTCTAGGTCTGTGCCTCCTCCAGTCAGTGACAAACCTGCCTCTTGAGTGTTTGCCAGGATCCAATCCGGTCTGTGTCTTTATTTATTTATTTGTTTATTAACAGCCTTCTATGGTAGTTCTCTGTGCCTCCCAATGAGTCTGTTTCCCATTGGCCGTTGTATTGCATTGGTCCTGCCTATACCCTATATGTACGCTACATCAGCCTGCATGCTGTCCTTGAGTATGCGTAATGCATGTATAGTGGTAAGGGCTCTTGCTGCAGGCTGCCTCTGTGTGGGGAGGAACCGTGTGAGTGTTCAGGCTCTCTGCGGGCGTGGATGGCACCCATGGTAGGTGTCACCTGTATATTACAGGGTAGTATTAGACGTAGGTGATTCTGGTGTGTGGGTATCGGATATGTGAGGGTCAGGCTACCTGTGGCCGTGCGTAACACCTGTGTCGCAGTGTGAGCTGCTTACAATTAATTTTTTTATTTTAATTATTTATAAAGTTTTATATAGCGCAAACATGATCCCGATGGATAGCAGAGCGCTTCACACTTGGCGGGAAGGAAGGTAATCAAGGGAAGGACAGGCGTCAATTAAGAATACCAAACGACACAGTTACAGAAGGGGGCATCAAAGAACATCACATTAGCTAGTAAATAGCGAACTGGGAGAGGAGCAAATGATTAAATATGGGAGTATAGCAACCAACTCAGGGCTTAAAGGTGTAAGTCCAATATCATAAAACAGACGATCCAAACCCATTTAAGGCAAGAACTTGTTCATAAGGAATCTTTTTACTTCCAATTTGAAAGCAATCGTGGAGGAGATTCTGTGTACTTCCGGTGAGAGAGAGTTCCAGATCTTCGGGGCAGAGCCTGAGAAAGCTCTGTGGCACGTTCTCTTTTTGCAAAAGATCTGTGGTTTCAGGAGGAAAGAGTTAGCACTTCTTGAGGGTCTACCACCTCCAGATAATTCTAGCTTTTGAGCCAGATACCTGGGGGTTTTGAAATGGAGAGCTTTCTGAGACAGGCAGGCAATCTTTAGCTGTATTCTTGCTTCGTAGGGCAGCCAATTTAGGGATTTTAAGACTGGGGATATGTGAGCATTTCTTTTTGTACCCGTAATCAATCTGGCAGCAGCATTCAATGAAGCCCTTAGTGGGGCGAAGGTATATTTGGGGAGGCCACAGAGCGTAGCACTGCCATAGTCTAGCCTCGGCAAAACAAGCGCTTGGACCACGTGCTTGAAGTCAGCTTGTGGAAGGAATGGTTTGAGATTCCTGAGTAGCCTCATCAGGTGATTAGCTCCCTTGCACACCTTACTAATATGATTCTTCATGTACAAATGCTTGTCCAGGGTGATTCCGAGAGATTTGGCTGACTCAATAATGTGGGGGGAGCAGTTGAAGGCAGTGAGGTGCTTCATCCAGAGGTCTAACTTGGGGGTGTGATTCGGAGGAGAAATGAGAAGGAATTCTGTTTTGGAAGTGTTGAGCAGGAGGTGGTTCTCGGTTAACCAGTTTTGAGTATTCAGTAGGGTAGTGTTGAGTGATATGAGGTTTTCAGGGGGGGTGATTTTCAGGTAAAGTTGCGTGTCATCCGCATACATATGGAAAAGAATGTTCGTGGAGTTTAGTGCATTAGTTAATGGTTCCAAGAACAAGTTGAAGAGTATGGGAGATAGGGCGGACCCTTGTGGGACGCCCATGGATACTGACAAGGGCTGGGATAGAGATTGATTCGCCATGACTCTTTGGGATCTGTGGTGGAGGTCGGACGAGAACAATTGCAACACCAGACCAGAAAGGCCAATCCTGTGCTCCAAAATGGATAAGAGGTTGTTGTGATTAACAGTGTCAAACGCAGAGGAAAGGTCAAGGAGGATTAGGAGGCAAGATTCATTTTGGTCAAGCATTTTTAAAATGTCATCCATAACGTGAGTGAGAGCCGATTCGGTGCTGTGACCACTCCGAAAACCAGATTGATGTTGGTCCAGGAGTTGGAAATTCTCAATGTGAGCGCAAAGTTGTGATTGGACGCATTTTTCTAGGAGTTTGGCCAGAGTGGGGATGTTGGAAATAGGGCTGAAGTTGTTAAGGTCAGCACTATCAGCATTAGTTTTTTTTAGTATAGGTGAAACCTGAGCTTCTTTTAGGCAATCAGGGATCGTGCCTTGTGACAGTGAAGCACTGACAATCTTTGACCAAAGAGGGATGACGACATCCTTGATTTCTTTGAAAACGGAAGGTGGCAACGGGTCGCTGAAGTGATTAGATGGGTTGATACTCTGAAGAGTCTTGTTAATGTCTCTTTCGCTGAGGGGAGTAAAGGTGCACCATGAGGCATTGTTATTGTTCTTAGTGCTCAGACTAATTTGTTTGAGCTTCTCTAAGAGGGCCAGAGGCAGCGCATAGGATGGCAAAAGAGCCTCCTTAGATTCCAGTTCAATATTGATGAGTCTTGATTTATCAGTAAAGAAAGCAGCCAGTTTGTCGCATGAGGGTGGGCTGACTCCAGGGTCAGGGCGGTTGGGTGCTTCCACCGATTGTTGTTTAACAATTTCAAAAAGTTTCTTGGGGCGATTAGAGGCTTGATTAAGTTGGGATTGGATCTCCAGGATGGTTCAACTGCCCTTAGGTTGCAGCGTTCCGAATTTAAGTTGTCATTGAACCAAGGTTTGGGGATTTTTGTTGAGGCATTTTTTTGTTGGAGTGGAGCAATGGAGTCCATGATATTAGAGATAGTAGAGTTGTAGAAGTCAGTGAGTACATGAACCTCTGACATGTCAACTTGGGAGGATAGGGCATATTTACAGTGGGTTGCTAGTTCAGCTGTATTGATGTGTCTGAGGTCCCTTTTCCATATCTTCAATTTCTTCGGTTGAACCTTCCTCGTGGACACCTCCCTGTTAATAAAGAAGAAGATGCTGTGATGGTCGGACCAATCGCAAGGGGTAATGGTATCCAGTGTGATAGTGTTTCAATTGGAGATGATGAGGTCCAGAATTTCTCCTTTGTTATAAGTTGGCCGGTCTCAATATTGAGTCAGCTCGTGATCACATAAGAATGATTTAAGGGAGGTTACAGCTTGGTCATTGGGGTTAGACTAGTGAAGGGTGAAATCACCGAGGAAGATTTTGGACACAGCGGAATCGACATTGCCGGAGATGATTTCCATTATTTGTTCGATGAAGGAGAGATTGTCCCCCGGGGGTGATAGAATGTATGTAGTTTGCAAACCGGAAGGTGGTTACTTGAGATGTTGAGACAGAGGTATTCACTGCAGGATGGCGTGGAGGACTCAGAGTGGGAAACCGAGAGTGTGCTCCGATGTATACAAGCTACTCCACTGCCCTGCTTCACTCTGTCTAGACAAATTATGTCGTGGGTAGGAGGCACTAGGAGGTCTAGGATAGGGGTGGAAGAGGGATTAAGTCAAGTTTCTGTGATGGTGATGATATCTATCTCATTGTGTTGGATGAGGTCGAAAATATCAGAGGCGTGTTTACTTGTGAAAGGCAGCGAGTCTTCTAAGACCCTCAATGCTGCCCGGTGCAGGGTTCCACCTCTAATTCACTTTGGGTTCGCTATCAAAATAATGAGGCAAGCGCTGGAAACTGGAAGACAAGAAAAAGGTTTATTTCTCATGAGGAGATCACGTCAACTGCAGACACCGGGATGTCTGAGGGAGGTGTTCTGCTGATAACTCCTTTGGCTCTTCCTTTTATACAGGTTTGACACAATGCATTGGTTTTATCAACATGGTTACACAAGCTTGTGGTCCCCGCCCCGGGCAGGTTGTCACACAAGCCCAACAGTAATTCTCTTCCCACCCAGGTCAAACAGACAATCTTATCTTGCAGCTGGACCTTGCTTCAGGGTCTAATACATGTGAGACCGGCCAGATCTAAGAGTCCGTTCTGTTGATAAAAACAGGTCCCATTGTTGGTAATAACAAGTCTTGCTGTTTGCAGTGCAATAAATCATGTTGCAAGAGTCTTTTTGGTGTTTGGAACCTGTTTGTGTAACTAGGTGCAGTGAGGGGTAGAGTGTCCAAAGGTTTGCCTGAAAACAGAGATGAGAGGAAAAACGAGTTTGTGGCAGCAAGTGGCGCTGAGGTTTGTTGCGGCAAATAGAGTTTATAGCCGCCAGCACACGTACCAGGTCGGTCAGAGGGTCAGAGGGATGCTAGTAAGGGCAGGGTGAAACAAAGGTGACCAACAGAGTACAAAATGGCTGTGATAGATTAAAATGACTGCAACTTATGTGCACATAGAATTCCACCAGACAAGATGGCGCAGGTAATGTTCACGATTGTCGTTTTGCTTTTAACAGTGGCCCCTTTGAATATAACTAGCCAGCTTGTCAGTCTATTTCGATCTCCATAATGTCCCGTATCTCTTGATCATACATTACTCTCGTTTTTGTTAGCTGAGTGTCCATAGTCTTAGGGTGCAAGGTAGTTATGCAAAGAGAACACAAAGGTGGTATACAGTGTATACCCAAACAACAACCACATATTGTCAATACTGGGACCAAGAGAATCATTGATATTTTCCAACCCCACTCCTTCAAGATGCCCCAAAGCCAACTTCCAATTGTCCAAGTCTCTGATCCTTGATGAATTTCTGAAGATAGTCTATGGAGATGTTCGATTGCTTCATAGACAGAAGGTGAATTATCAGGAATGTATACACAGCAGCTGGCACCGATGATGCGGCATGCTCCTCCACGGTCCGCTAGTACCACGTCCAGGACCATGCGATTTTGCAGGGTAACCAGACGGATCGCTTGGAGCTCAGCAGTGTTGTTGGTGAGGATGCCAGCAGTGACGTTCAGGGCGGTCTCTACCGCTTGGGACAGATGTCTGATGGCTCGGCTGTTTGCCATCGGACCCCATAGCGGGACGAGCCCTTTTGCTGCGTCGAGGAACTGTGATGAGGCAGAGTCTGCTTGATCAATGTCTTTAGAACGCTTTTCTCGATGATGCTCTGCAGGGGCTGTGTAGGTTGGTGGCAAAACAAAGGCGATGTAGCACGTGCCCCCCAGTTTCTTGGGAGCCAGGTGTAGGCTTTGGTTCCACAAACAAAGTACATATTGGGTGATGCAACAAGCGCTGGGGGGTTGGCAGTGTTCAAAGTCCTTACAATGCTACAGGTGCTGTGACCCACATTCTTAGTCCCACGGCCTTCAATGCATACAAGGCCAGAGACGTTCACCACAGATAGGGCCACAGTCAGTGTTGCAGCAGTTCTTTTCTTCAGGTAGGAAAATGTGGCTCTGTTAGGACTATTGAACACTTGCATTTCCACTCGTTCTTTGGAGGGGACATTAATCTGGAATGTCGCATTGAAGGTGTGAGGGCAGAAGGGGGTGGCTGTCCTTCCTGTTTTGTTTCACCAGAACTCGTTGTAGAACTGGGCGATTGTTCCGTCGGAAGTGGCATTGTCTTTGTAACTTTCTTGTAGGAGCATCATCCAGGCAAGGCAAGATCCGTGAATAGAAAAGGGCGAAGGGATGAAAGGGATGGAATGTTCAGTGGCATGTGGTAACAGCCCACAGACCCAACAGTTGGTAGCATTGGTGGCAAGATTGTGCTGGTGCAACATCTGCACGAAAGAATTATTCCAGAATTCTTTGCGTCGTTCTCGGAGATGTGGCGGTAGTGATACCAGGTAGTGTTCTTTCTTGGTGGTTGGTTGCATGGTGGGTGACAATGTTCTGTATGCAGGTGCATTCTCTTCAATGATCCAGAGTGCGACCATTAGCAGGAGACAGGTGAGAAATGCGGCTACAAGTGCAATTGTCTTTGTGCTGTGCAGGTTAGCAGTCTTGGTGTCTTTGCGGTGGTTTTGCAGGTGTTCAGTTTCTTCCATCATCTTCGAGGAGCTCAACAACTGTTAGGACCACAGACTTTTGTCTGGCGCTTTCCTGGTAGCGTTGTTTGACTGTGCTACTGATCTGAGACCTTGACTTAGTTAGTGGCCTGGTCGTTGGAGCTCCCTCCTTTCGTCGATCTTAGGTTGTACACTTTCCTGGATGGCACCGTGGGGTCGGGAAATTCTGATAGTTCGAGGGTGTCTTCTTGTGGGTAGCAACTCAGAGCTGGTCGGTCTCTCGCGAGTACTTCCTCTTGCACCTCCACCCCTTCACAGGTTGCCAGGGTTGGAGGGACTCGTTTGCAGTGGTGAGCATGCAGCCAGTTTCGTTTTCCTTCCACTCGGAGGGCAGTTCGGGTGGTGATCAGGACTTGCCAGGGGCCCGTCCACCTAGGCTCCAGATTCTTCGTTCTTTGGAAGTTGCGAATCAATACATTGTCGCCTTGCTTTATTTCATGTCCCGGGCCCCTGGATACGTCAGGCAAGGCTTGCTGCACCTGTTGGTGGACAATTGTTAGCTCGTTTGTCAATTTATGCAAGTAATCTGACATTAATATGTTCGGGACATCGTTAATGGAGGTGGGTCTTGGTGCCGCCCAAATGCTCATAGGCCTGCCGAAGACCACCTCATACGGGGTCAGTCGGTGTTTGGTTGGGGTGGAGCGCATCGATAACAATGCCAATGGGAGGGCGTCGGGCCATTTCAACCCGGTCGTGGCAACTATTTTGGCTAGTTTTAGTTTCAACGTTGCATTGTGTCTCTCTACCAGGCCCGCTGATTGGGGGTGGAAGACGGCATGGAACTTTTGTTTTACCCCCAACCCTCTCAGTATGTTCTGTATCACCTTGGCTACGAAGTGGGGGCCGTTGTCACTCCATAAAATTCTGCAAAGGCCGTATCGGGGAAGAATTCTTTCAGCAATACTTTTGCAGTGGCTAAGGCGGTATTGTCGCGGGTGGGATATGCCTCCACCCATTTGCTAAAAGCGCACACAACCACCAGGACATATTTTAGACCAAGGCATCTCTCTAGTTGAATGTAATCCATTTGAAGGATTTCAAAGGGGTGGTCAGGGACTCCAAACCCTCCCCGTGGTACTACTGTCCCCTTCCCTGGGTTGTGTTGTAGGCAGACTATACATTGTTGTACTAGGCGTTTTGCAGATTCTGCTATCTTGACGTTATGCCATACTCTGGTGATTAGTTCAATCATGGGGGTGGAGCCTATGTGTGCTGGTAAATGTGCCATGGTCAATATGGGGATGAGGTAGGCATTGGGTAACAGCCATTTATTTCCGTCTTTAGTTCTCCAGCAATCTTCCTCGTCTTTTAGTCCCACCTTTTCCCACTCGGTCAATTCGTCTTGTGTGCCTGTAGTCTGGATGTTCCTTACAGTGGTCCTAGCGTCAGTCCATCGTTCAGCTTGTGACCTGGTCACATACATTCGTGTCGTAGTTCTGTCTCCTGCCGTGGCTCGGGCAGTAACGTCTGCTAGTGCATTTCCCTGTCCAATGAGATCAGTCACTTTCCTATGTGCTTGGCATTTTATCACTGCTAACTTCTTGGGGAGGAGGACTGCTTGCGTCAAGGCGGAGACTAAATCTCCATGCAGGATGGGTGTACCGTGTGAAGTCAGGAACCCTCTTTCTTTCCATAAGATCCCAAAATGGTGAACCACCCCGAAGGCATATTGGCTGTCGGTGTATATGTTAACTGTCGTGTCAGTCGCTAAGATACATGCTCGTGTGAGGGGAATGAGTTCTGCAGCCTGGGCTGAACGTTGGGGAATACGGGCTGTTTCCAGAACGGTTCGGGCTGTGGTGACAGCGTATGCAGCTGAGGTGGTGCCGTCGGGGAGTTTGATGCACGAACCATCCACCCATAGTTCTCCATCTGGTTCTAGAAAGGCGGTGTCTCTGAGATCTATTCTACTCTTTGTTTGTTCATCGGTTAGTGTCACACAGTCGTGTAGTGGAGTCACGCTAGGATCATTTTCGGGTAGGGGTAACAGTGTGGCTGGATTGAGGGTGGTGCATCGCTTTAGGGTAATGTGCGGTGCTAGCAGGGTCAACTCATATCCTGTCAGTCGGGCGCTAGTCAAGTGTTGGGTTTTGGTCTGGTTTAGTAGTGTGTCGACTGCATGGGGTACTAAAACAGTGACTGGATTGGAGAGTACTATTCCTTCGCTCTGGCGTATCGATACTGCTGCAGCTGCCACAGCGCGCAGGCACGCCGGCAGCGCTCTGGCTCCTGGATCGAGGGTGGCAGAGAAATATGCACAAGGGCGTTGTTTGTGACCAATTGATTGTGTTAGGACAGACAATGCACATCCTTCCCTCTCGTGCGTGTAGAGGAAGAATGGTTTGGAGTAATCCGGGGTTCCTAGGACAGGCGCTGAACAAAGGGCATTGCGTAGTTCTTTAAAGGCTGACTGGCATTTGGGAGTCCAGGGGAGAGGTGAGGGGATGTCTTTAGCTAGGAGGGAGAGAAGGGGTTTGACAATGAGGCTAAAGTTCGGTAACCACTGTCGGCAAAATGAGGTGAGACCTATCAAAGAGCGGACTTGTTTCTGATCTTTGGGGGCAGGGGTGTCTAGAATTGTCTGGATCCTGTCAGGCGTGAGTTTCCTCCCTTCTTTGGATAAAAGGTGACCCAAATAGGTCACTTGTGATTTACAGAACTGCAATTTCTTTCGGGAGACCTTGTGACCATTCTCAGCAAGAAAATTGAGTAGTTTGATGGTGGCTGTGACGGCTATTGGTATGGTGTCCGCTGCTAGAAGGATGTCGTCTACATATTGTATTAGTGCCACTCCATCTGGCAATTGTATGGCGTCTAACTGTCTTTTAAGCGCCTGGCTATAGATGCTTGGGCTCTCAGTGTACCCCTGAGGTGCTCTGCAAAATCTGTACGAACGGGAGTTTAGGGTGAATCCAAATAGATAGCGGCTGTCCTTGTGTATAGGTATGGAAAAGAATGCGTTTTTGAGGTCAATTACAGTGAAAGTGGTGGCAGTGGAGGGGATTAAAGTCAAAATTGTCGTGATGTCGGAAACTACTGGGTATTGTGGCACTACGATTTTGTTTATCTCCCGCAGGTCAATGATGAAGCGGTAGGCTTTTCCGTCTCCCTCTCCCTGTCTCTTTACAATCGGTAGTATGGGACTGTTACAAACGTTGCTCACTACTTCCTCTACCACCCCTGCCTCTACCAAAGAGTGTATGATCTCTGTCAGTGCCTTCTCACCCTCTGGCGATATTTTGTACTGCGGTACTTTCGGTAGGGTTGCGTCCTGTCGTATTGTTACGTGTACTGGGTCAATCATCATTCGTCCTACGTCTGAATCAGCCCTAGCCCATAAGTGTGATGGCAAAGTGTCCAGTAGGGATGCGTCAGTCTCGGAGATGGGAAACATGTGCTGAGAAGGGTTCTCTCTATGGCGCTGGGGGTTGTCATACAGGACGACACGCACTCCGTCTGGTGAGCATCTGATAGTCGCATGGAAGTGTTTCAAAGGTCGAGACCCATAATGTCGTCTGGGGTGTTGGAAGAGAGGAGGAATGTCGTTTCGACGCTATTGTTAAGGTTAAAAGGGATCGGTCGGGACAAAGGGTTGGTGGAGGGCGTACCGTCAAATCCTATTGAGGTCACATGTGAGCCTGACAAGGGTGCCCTTGGAATCAGTCGTTTGGATAGTGCACTACGTGTTGCTCCCGTGTCTACCAGAAATGGCGACTTTGTGCCCAGGACCTCAGCGGTAACATAAGGGCCTTGCTGATCAACATAGAGCTCGACTGGATCCCTCCCTTGCCCCTGGCTGTCCTATGCAAAGTCGTACGTATTGTCATAATCTGTCTGTTGGTACTGATTCTGTTTGGGATGGTCAAATGTGTTCACTCTTCCTGGCCTTTCCTCGCTTGCTTCACTCGCGTACCCTCTCCCACGTCCTCTTCCTCTCTGTCCACTTGCTATTTCCCTCGCCCCTCTGCCCCTACCAGCTCCTAACAAAGCCGGGCATTGGTTTTTCCAGTGTCCATATTCTTTGCAAAATGCACATTGATCCTGTCCTAGGTCTTGGCGTCCTACATATGATGTCGATGAATTGTTTCTAGGTGGCTGTACTCTAGGGGTATTCTGCTGGTATCCTCCCCTATATTGCTCCCTTCCTGAATTCGCCCCCTGGAGTTGTGCTACCATTACCCTTTCCTTCAAGTCCTTCTTTTTCCTTTCTGTAGCCCTGTCATTTTCGTTTTTCTGATGCTCATAGTACTGGGCCATTTGGAGAATGGCCGCCGGTTTAGATGCTGCCCAACTACTTTCGCTGGCTTGTAATTTCTGGGATACATCTGGCAGTAGTCCTTTGACATAGTTCTGCACAAATAAGTGGTGTCCGGTTGCGGTGGACATGTCTTGTCCACTGTAATCGGAGAACACCGTTTCAAATCTGGAGAAATACTCTGAGACATCCTCTTGTGGTTTCTGGCGGCATGCGGTTACTATGGACCAGTCTATCTTTTTCTCTGGGATCAGCGTTTTCACTTTCTGCACTATTTTGTCAGGGAGGTCCAATATTGCTTTAACCGGTTTTTGACCAGGGTTCCGCTGTTTATCTAATGTGTTGAGTTGTTCCCAGGTATGACCAAGCAGTTCGGTATGGTCTATTTTCCTAATCTGTTTCCACACACCTGCTGGCAAACATAACCCGAAGAACAAGTCTATGTCGGCAAGTGTCATTATTGTTGATCCCAGAGCGGTACCTAGCTCGGTGTAAAAGGCGGTGGGGTTCTTTCGTAAATCCGGTAAAGATTTACGGAACGTCAAAATGTCCTGTCTGTCCCATGGTTGATACACCCAATTGTAGACCACCCTTCCTCTAGCGTCTTGATGGTTCATATCGTCATGAGTCCCTTGTCCTCTAGGAGGTACCCAATAAGGGCAGCTTCTTTTATCGGCATCATGCTATCTGGTTTTTCCACCGGGGGTCCTGCTATCTTGGATGTCCTGTCCTTATCTATCCGTCCTTGTTCCACGAGGTGACGGAATACCTCCAGTGTGGATGAAAAGAGTTCTGTAACATCGTTGTCGCCTTCATCTCCGGTGTCTACCTTCCTATAGAGAGCCACTAGCCGCTCGGGCCCTACATCTTGGTACTTCTCTTCATATGCAGTAAGAGTGTGGTAACCGAGACGTACAATAAAGTATCGTTTGTGGTTTTCAACATAGGAGTTGCATATGTCAGTTACATACTCTTCTGTCTCCTTCCTATCTATGAGGGATTTAACTATTTTATCAATGCCTGCTCGCTCATTTTTACTTAATCGCGGGACCCTGGGCGCTCCTTTTTCTTTTGATCCTACCTCTACTACTGTAACCTTTGATGAGGCATTTGGTGTGGGTGACTCGGTGGGAGCAGAGGCGGTGGAGACTGAGGCGATCGTGCCATCTCCGGCTATACTTTGGTGGTCCTGGCGTTGTGCTACGGGATGAGTAGGGGCGTAAGGGGGTGGCATGTATATGATTGGGGGACCTAACAATAAATCATCATCTACCCTTTGTTTTGCTGGTAACTTGGGGTAAAGAGTCGAGGGCGTTCTAACAGGGCATTGACCTGATATTTTTGATTCCTGTTCCTTTTTATCGATTTCCTTTTCTTTTAGTTTTTCTTCTAATCTTTTACAGGCTTGGTAAGCTGATTTTCGCGTTTCTTTATCTTGTCTAGCTTCGTCCCTTTTCTTTCTTTGAGCTGCCTCTTTTCGCCATAAACCAAAACTGTCAAACATGGCTGGTCTAGTTTTCTTTTTGTGGAGAGCTAATTCTAACGTTTCTATTTTAGCGGGATCGAAAGATCCCGTCAGTGGCCACTGATTTACCCGTTCCTTCCTAGTGTATTTATGCCATAGTTTGCTATAAGCTACGGTGGCTAATCCATACTTTACGTACATGTCCTTGTTAGGGGTGCCTTCCGGCGGTGCCGGCTGACTGACCTCTAACGAACGGTCGGGTCCAAAACAATTACAATCAAACAATCTAGAGAAAACAGGCATGAAGTATTTATCGGTCAAAAATGAATATCTCAATCAATCAATTTAGACAAAAAGTCTGCACTACCTGTCCTTCGCTGCCTGCAAAGAGAGAGAATATTCCTATTCTTCGTTGTTTGCAAGCAGGGAAATGTCGCAAATAACTCAATATCAAAAAAAGGAATAGTAGTATTTCAATCAAACTATTCAATCAATCAATCTAAGTCGTTTTTTCACGACCTTACCCGGACCGTATGGACAGTTCTTCGTCTTCCCCTTCCAGCGCCTGGTTGTCCTCTCACTCCAACAATCAATGCGGCATTCCTCCAAGGTCCCAGTCAGGACCGCAGGTCACTCGAGAGAGGTCCGTTCGGAACCGGTGAAGTTCAGTCGATCGGCAGCCAGACAAGGGTCTTCTCAGGCAGGTATACCCCAATCGTTTAGTCGTTCACTCCGTCGTTAGGACCTCTCTACCGGACCCACGCGTCGCTGATGGGCCCCTACGTTTGGGCGCCAATTTGTGAAAGGCAGCGAGTCTTCTAAGACCCTCAATGCTACCCGGTGCAGGGTTCCACCTCTAATTCACTTTGGGTTCGCTATCAAAATAATGAGGCAAGCGCTGGAAACTGGAAGACAAGAAAAAGGTTTATTTCTCATGAGGAGATCACGTCAACTGCAGACACCGGGATGTCTGAGGGAAGTGTTCTGCTGATACTCCTTTGGCTCTTCCTTTTATACAGGTTTGACACAATGCATTTGTTTTGTCAACATGGTTACACAAGCTTGGGGTCCCGCCCGGGCAGGTTGTCACACAAGCCCAACAGTAATTCTCTTCCCACCCAGGTCAAACAGACAATCTTATCTTGCAGCTGGACCTTGCTTCAGGGTCTAAAACATGTGAGACCGGCCAGATCTAAGAGTCCGTTCTGTTGATAAAAACAGGTCCCATTGTTGGTAACAACAAGTCTTGCTGTTTGCAGTGCAATAAATCATGTTGCAAGAGTCTTTTTGGTGTTTGGAACCTGTTTGTGTAACTAGGTGCAGTGAGGGGTAGAGTGTCCAAAGGTTTGCCTGAAAACAGAGATGAGAGGAAAAACGAGTTTGTGGCAGCAAGTGGCGCTGAGGTTTGTTGCGGCAAATAGAGTTTATAGCCCCCAGCACACGTACCAGGTCGGTCAGAGGGTCAGAGGGATGCTAGTAAGGGCAGGGTGAAACAAAGGTGACCAACAGAGTACAAAATGGCTGTGATAGATTAAAATGACTGCAACTTATGTGCACATAGAATTCCACCAGACAAGATGGTGCAGGTAATGTTCACGATTGTCGTTTTGCTTTTAACAGACTGGCTGATCTGCAGTTGAGCAGTACGCATTTAAGCCGTACCGGCGTGTGGGGGGGGAGGAGTCTGGATGATGTTCACTCGCTTGAGGTTGTCATTATTTATGACTCTGAGGTTGTGTGGGGGTTCTCTGTTCGGGTTAGTGTGAATGGCTTGAATTTGACCCAGAGAAGTCTTGTTGGTGTCTAGAGTAAGCAAATAAGAGAAGAGTAGATCATCGATATCATTAGACGCAAGAACGGCCTTCACTCTTCTGGGGTGGGAGGGGGCATTACGGAGGGGTACAGTTTTAAAGATAGAGAGGGGGGAATGCTGGTCAAGGCAAGATATAGCGCTAGCGGGGACTCTGGGCAACTTTCCAAGGGAAAGGAGGGAGCTGATCAAGGGGAGATGCTCAATTTGGATGGCTTTCAAATCATGAAGTTCGATGATGAGAAGGTGCAACTGGAGAGATATCTCGTCCAGGCGTGCCTCCAGGTCTGAGTGCCGGATGAGGGGTAGAGGTTGTGTGGGGAGATCCGGCGGAGAGGGATGCCAGAGAGGTCTAAGGCGCTACTTCGATGATCCGGGGGGAGAGTTGGTCATTGAGGTCTAGCAATGTTCCTGATAGCTTGGATAGAGAGGCTGGGGAATGTGAGAGGGTTGGTGGAAAATTGAACTGTGTGTCCGGGGTGGTCAAATAGGGGTTGAGTGGGTTTGGCTGATCATTGTCCATGGAGGGCAGTTGCCTGGACTCAGGCCTAGAGGGCGACGTAGATAGAGGGATGATGGAAGGGGATCATCCGTTGAGAGCAATGGCGGTAGGGCGTGAGGTAACCTCTCAACTCGAGAATCACTCTGTATCGGACTTGAGATCGGCGAGTAGAGTGAACCTGTAAGCCCGCCAACCTTCTGAGTCGGTGGTCGAGTGGATTGATCCAATCCGACAAGGGACTGAAAGGCTCTGAGATCATCTAAGGGGGGAGTATAGTTTTGAGAGAGTGGGGTACTCCCGGCTGTGGTGGGGAGAGGAC
This sequence comes from Calotriton arnoldi, assembly GCA_963921515.1. Lineage (NCBI taxonomy): Eukaryota > Metazoa > Chordata > Amphibia > Caudata > Salamandridae > Calotriton > Calotriton arnoldi. The sequence goes on along the minus strand of CAWUFW010004430.1, from coordinate 1,332,019 downwards.
TGGTCAAGTCCTGAGTATTAGTAGGGTATGGGTAGGGGTCATTGGATTTAGTGGACACCACTTTTTTGAGTGTAGGGAAAATATTGACCATCTTAGCTAGGTTGACATTAGAGGCTTGGATTAGGATGATACCATTGTTGTAGAGGGTGATAGTGACATTAGCTTTGAAGATGAGCGAGTGCGACGCTGTTAATTTGAGACCATGTGGGGTTTTCCTAGTGCCTGATATTCGAAGCATGGAATAGAGAACATTCCGCCAACATGCCCGTTTTCTGGTATTGAAGATGAGGTCATTAACTAGAATACCCTTGTTTGCACAGAAGTAGACGTCCGAGATTAATGTATCGGGTCTGACTTTGAGAATGCGATGTTTGTGCTTTTTGGCCGCATTTTTGGAGAGGTTATATGGGTAATTGATAATGAAGGCATTGGATCCTGTGGGGTCGGGACTTATCTCCATTCTGAGAGTGTGTCCTAGTGAGGAAGGGGGCCCAATTATGAATTTATGGAGGTGAAGGTAACTTTATCTATCAAATAAAGTGTATATAAGCAGGTAATAGTCCTAATAGGCAGGCAGAATAAATTGGGAACGGATAGTTATGATGAAATTATTTTAGACTTCGGAGTAAGTTAAGTGTCGGTGAGCCTGAACCCGGAGAAACTGCATATGGAATCAAGGGGCCCAAATAGGAATTTATGGAGGTGAAGGGAACATTATCTATCAAATAAAGCATATATAAGCAGGTAATAGTCCTAATGGGCAGGCAGAATAATGCAGGTTGTATGTGAGCATGGGTAGATCCGAGGTGTGGGTGTCGTTTATTTGAGAGAGCAGACTACCTGTGTAGGTGCTTGATACCTTTGTGTAGGTGTAAGCTACTTACAATACAGGTTGTATGTGGGCCTGGGTGATTCCAGTGTGTAGGCATGGGCGTGCCGGACGTGAGTAGCACCAATGTCTGGGTGTGAGCCACATTTCTTTGCAGGTGATATGTGGGCGTGGTTGCTGTCTGTGGAAAGGCATGGGTTGTGCCTGAGTGCAGGCTGTCTGAACGTATGGGACCTCTCTGTACTCGGGCGTGCACTATATCAAGTTGTATGTGAACGGATATTGGGTATTTCAGGAAGTGTGTGCACATAAGTGCTACCTGTGCGATGTTAGAGACTATATATCAGGTTGCAATTTGAATGTTGGCATGAGTGCCACATGTATAAGGCTTTTGTTGCAGGCTTTGTCCTGACCAGGGTGCTGCCACCTGTGACTGAGTGATATCAGAGCGGGGCTGTCTGGGAAGGTGGGTCTGCACTTGTGGGTGTTGCTTACCTCCAGTGCATGAGTGCTCCCGGTATAGGGGTACAGGCTATACGAGCGTGCTGGCTACCTGAGTGCATGGATTGCCCTGTGTGCGGTTGTGCGGTTGTGACCCACATCCAGTACCGGTTGTGTGGGGTCGTGGCTGCTGCCTGCACATAGGTGTGGTGTATTTAAGGATGTAGAGTGCAGGGGGGCAGTGGGGCCTACACAGTCTGCATCTAAAGGGACCAGCAACTAGCGCTGCTAAGCAGCAGTCGGGCAGTGTCCAGGCTGGAGCAGCGCACCGCAGACGACTGGTTTATTTTTTGAAGGTGGCCATTATGCCTTGGCATTACACTGCCTGCCCCGAATAACCATGCGATTTCAATACTGACCATTTGAATACTACACACGTCCACACTGAGTTGTGCTTTGGAGCATATACAATAGGTTGTGGTGTCATCCTGTGGAATGACACTCATTATCGATCTCTGCAGATTTGGGGTAGTCTGCGGCAAAATCAAGAGGCTACTTGGACAACTCATAGGCCAGTGTGGTTGGAGCAGAGTCAGTCTTATCATAAAAAGAAAAACACCGAGCACTTTGTTCAGAGAGGCTTAAAGATGCAATAATTCCTGCACACGTAGTGTGTTCTCATAGTTTTTAGCAGTGCATTGTTACAAATGTTGTATATCACATCGCACAGGAAAGTGTGCCAACTTCCTCCTACTTGGAGGTAACTTTGCACAAGTAAATGCAGAAACAGCAGTGGAAACATTCCATCAAATTATGTGAGGGTGGAAAAAAGTGTTACATTCGGTGCAATGCTGTGTTTTCCGTTTAGAGTACCGCAGTTATTCCAAACGGAGCATGCATGGTAAGGGCGTCATGAGGCCTGGTGCAAGCAATGAGAGTGAGCTCCCTCAACCACTAACTGGATATCAAAATACAGCCATTTCTTTTTAATCTCTCTTTATTGGCATTTTCAAAATAAAACCGTACAAGATATATTGGACAGTAAAACGTACATCTCTGCATCCGAACTCCAAGTGGTATGAGAAGTAGCAACTGTAGGTGATTCATTGTTAATCGATACAGTCAAGCGATATATTAGGCACAGTGGGCAGAACCTCATAGCAAAGTGAGTAAGGCAAGTAACAGTACCATACAGGGTTGCACATACAGTCCATTGAATAACAACCAATAGTGAAAGAAAATACAAAAACAGTGATAACACCCACAATAACTTCCGGCTGGGGGTCCTCCCCATTTGAGTGAAGAGGGAGGGAAGGCAAGGAGGGAACGAGGGAAGGCGGAGAGCGCAATATCCGTGATCTCAAAGGAGAGGGGCGGGAGGGGAGGAGGGTGGGTCTGATGGAGAATGTGGCCTAACAGCTAGAGCGGTCGACCTCGAAGCTAGGGAACCGGGTGTGAGTCTCGGCAGGGACGCTCAACATCCTGTGATTCTGGGCAAATCATTTAATCTCCCCGTGCCTAACAAAAATAAATGTGTCCATCTGTAGCAATTAGTGTTCGTGTAAAGCGCTCTGAAACCTTTGTGTCAAGTTCATGTTATATAACCCTCGCCTCCCCCCTCCCACCAAAAAAAGGTGCAAGGGACCACTGCTGGAGATATCCAATTCCACTGACCCCTTATAATGATAGTAGGTCCACCGAGGCTGTCATCAGCCAAATCACAGTTGTAATGAATTGAATTAAGGGAGGGGTGGGTGCGAGTTGTCAAACGGCTTGAGGACATATGTATCCCAGAGAGTGGTCGAGCCCTCACCTCCCGGAGACGACCGGACATCAGGGTGTCCGCTTCAGCCACTGCCCGCCCCATTTGTGTGTTACTTGAAGCCAAGTAAGTACCGTGGGCGGCTGTGCCGCCTCCATGACAGGTCATCAACCTCTTGAGCAGGCCCGGAGCGAGGCCTGCCAGCCTCGGGTGGTGATTGGTGCGTTTGGTGATTCCTGGTAAACAAAGCCGCGGGTCAGGAGTTAATGGGAAGTCAACTACTGTGGAGATGTGTTCCAGCACCTGAGTCCAGACCCGCGCGAGTGGTGAGCCTTCAAAGCCATGTGTAGACGTAGCATCGGCATGTCCGCGTCTGTGGGTACATCGCATGTGGCCGGTGCGGGGCGAGGTACGTTTGGTGGTGATAGTTAAACTGTGTGGATTTAAGGCGAGCATTTCGGGACACTCCTTGTCATGCTCCAGTGCCATCATCCATTGTTTAACAGGGAGTGCGGTGCCTAGGTCTGACTAGGTCAGCCATAATTTGAGTGCAGTGGGCTACTAACTCCCCTGGGCCCCGGTGCCGCTGCACCCTCTGCACTATTGATAGCTAGCCCTCTGATTATTGCATCAGTCTGGTCATCCGGGACATAGCAGGGATGTCTAAATGACGTCTCGAGCCTGGTAACAGGAGCCCGAGTCAAAGCAAGCATCCGCAGGATATTCACGCACACCTCTGCAGCAGGCTCTCAGCCCACTGAGCTACGCCTGACGACAAGCCGTGCTCTCCTCCACCCCTCGCCATGGCGGTGCTGCTTCCTCCCCCCAGTGTACACGCGGTTTCTATTCCTGGAGCAGCACGGTGTGAAGCTGCAGGGCAGCTGGGATAACACAAGGTAGCCTGGAGGTCTGGGCCTCTCATTAACCCCTACCTCTGCTGCGAGGTCAGACTCCATGCGAAGTGGTGGCGACTGCATTAAGAGAGCGCGCTCAGCATTCCCGTAGAACATGTGGTAATGATATTGGGCATTGACGTAGCAGGCATCATCCACCGATTTTTTTCTTGGCGCTTGTATAAGCTGTCTTGTGACTCAGCTCAGTGGTACTCGTTTTACGGCCCTCGAGAGGATGAAAAGCTGCATTGGCCATGTCCGGGCTTAAATCCATGCCCTCTCCAGGTAACATATAGATATGTGCCACCCCCCAAAGAGCTGTCGTCTTAATTAGAGAGTTCACAGGGGCCCTGACAACTCAAATCTGCTTTCATTACACCTAGTATGTATGTATTTGTTGTAGCAACAGGAGCATTTCGACCAGAAATCCTGTACCGAGCAGCAGATAAGAATGACAAAATTGATAGCTTTTAAATACATATACCCTTATTTCATTGTCTTATCCAAGAGCTGCTAAGCTATATGTACCACTCGCAATAGCCTTACGTACTGCCTTATTACTATTTACACTGCTTCTTTTTAAAGTGCTCCAAT